>CAOGCB010457147.1:0-12557 GCA_948266635.1 Cnidoscolus chayamansa | reverse complement strand
AATTAACTTTGCAGAGGCTGGGGGAGTGGTCACAGATGCTGCAGGAAACCCTTTAGATTTCTCTAAAGGAAGATATCTGGATCTAGACACTGGCATAATTGTTACCAATCAGAAGTTGATGCCATCTCTTTTAAAGGCAGTCAGAGAATCCTTAGCCTCATCTTTGTGATTGCTTTCTGGATACATTTCTTTTGCCTCAGCCGTTCTGTCTCTTCAATATCCACTCTGGTTTTGTCAATTGGTTGTCGTAAAAGCAAATTACTTGTAATAATTTAATGAAGCCTGGTCGCATGGTACATGGTTTCAACCTAGGCGTTCTTAGTTTGTCAAATCTGGCAAGTGCAAAACAAATTGTTTTACTGCCCACTTGCTTAAATAATTCTGATATTTTGGAGGGTCGGTTAAAAAAAAAAATTCTGTTGCGCTAGAAAATGAATTAACAGAGAGAAATATCTTTGTTAAATTGATTCTCAGTGGAAAATACCCACCCCTCAACTTCGCTTCAAACCAAAAACTACATTCTGAATCAGAATTGATTATTCCATTTATTTATTAGACTATAAGTTTTACAGAGGAAAAACTGATGGGTAATCTTGTGGGTGCCTCTGGATAGACTCTCTGAGCCACTTCTCTTGATCGATGAGGTTGGATGGGGGAACATCGTACACATCTGCAAACATGTCGGAGACCGGAGGTTTTTCAATCCTCTCTGCTACTTGTATTGCATTCAATAGCTGTTTCAAATTGTATCAAGTGAGAATCTTTAATTGGGAACCACAAACTTTCTATATCAAACTATACATTAGAAGAAGGGTTTTTAACGCGAAGCACAACTTCAAGCAAAAATATATCCAATGCCTTCTCACAAATGCCACAAACAAAATCACATGATTCACTTTTGATTCTGTACGTATCATAACCTAAAATGTAAAAATAAAATAGCATATTGAAGGATTATAGCATTTTCAGATGTCACACAAAATAATTGAATCAGCAGCTTACACCACCGAATGGGAAATCAAGAACCTTTATATATAGAGATTGATGTGCCACTGGTATTATTATTATCACGTTGATTGAGATATAATGTTTCAGTTTCTTCTTGAATGCATGTGTTTTTTCATCTTAGGATGCTTTTTGTTTGATGAACCAGTTTTACCTGCTTCCTCACACTGCTTCTAAGCTCCGACTCAGCCTCACTGCTCCACCAACCATTGTTTTCTATCCATTTTTGGAATCTAGTAATAGGATCTCGTGCCAATCTCCACCGTTCAATCTCATCAACTGAACGATACTTCGTAGAATCATCTGATGTGGAGTGATGTCCAACTCGATATGTTAGAGCCTGCTCATTCAAAACCATGAAACATGTCAAGCCACCAAGTTTCAAACTAACCCAAAAAAAAAGGGGGGGGAAGGGAGAATCTTCTTTCGTTTGGTTTTCAAAGAAAAAAGAATATACATATATATACACACACACATATTATGTGACCTCAACTAATATTGGTCTGTGTTCACTGATTGCCATTTGACGAGCAGCGTAAACTGCACTATACATGGCAAGAGCATCGTTACCATCTACACGAATACTTCGTACTCCATAAGCCTGCCCTCTAACAACAACGCCATCACCTGCCAGTGAATAGAATACCAGACAGAAGATTGTACTTCACATAATGGTATTGTCAAAATCTAAAATCACACGAGAGGAAAGGATACTTCGAAACTGGTCCGAAATAGGGGTACTGATAGCCCATCCATTGTTCCGACAGATAAATATGACTGGTGCCTCCATCACTGCCGCAAAATTTAAAGCAGCATGAAAGTCTCCCTAGCAATATTTGAGCAATTAGAAAATAACCAACCAAAAGCGAGATTCATTAAGAAGAAATGATTCACATAGTTGCACGTGGAACTAAAATCATCTTATCATCTCTTAACTTTAAGAAAAGCTCCTCAGAAAAAAGGAGTTATCAACACAAAATAATATATCTATAGGTAGATTACAAAATGCCCTACATTGAACAAAATGGTTCAAAGGTAACAAAACACAATATGATGGGATGATTTCTTTTTCCAAGGGAAATAACTGCAATAAACGTACTTCACTTGAGCCACCATCACCAAAATAAGTGACTACACAAGCATCTTTGCCATCCATCTTCAGAGAATATGCAGCACCAACTGCATGGGGAAGCTGTGAACTGGGAAGCAATATCAAAAATAAGTCGCTATGATGAGAAACTAAGAAAAGAACTTGTGCTGATGAATACTGAAGTTTCATCATCTTACGCAATTGTGGATGCCACAGTAAAGTAATTGTGCTTTTTTGACCCATAATGGGCAGGCATCTGCCTGCCTTTGCAACCATCACCTCTGTTACTAAAACATTGGTTTGCAAATTCTTGAAGAGTGAAACCACGCCATAAAAGAACTCCTGGTTCTCTATACTGCATGTAATGTTAAATAAATAATTTTTTGTTAAGTTATTTTATGCTTTCTAATCAAAATTATTTCCAGTGCTAAAAGCTAAACATCCAGATGGGTGTATGAAAGAGATTCAGAAGAGTCTCTGGTTGTTTTGTTTTTATCAGGGATTAAATATGTAGATAAACCCTCCATACAGGCAATTCTTGTGCGTGTTTGTGTGAGTGAGAGAGAGAGACAGAGAGAGAATGGGAGGACACAGGTTGGAGAAGGGCCAATGCTTGAAAGTATGCATACATATTGCATATATAGGAGTGTGTTCTGTAAACTGATACAAGATAATCACTTACAAATGCTGCTGCCAATGCAATCTAAGAAATCATGTTTCACATCATTTTAATCATGCTCATACATTCAAAAGCTTAATACCTAATTTTGTTTAGTTTCATAAAGAAATACAAATATAACACAAGCATGAACTGGTGTAGGCGAGGGTGTGTGCATATGAAAGAGAGATGGAGGCTCTTAAGAGGAAAATTACACATGTCTAAACATGTGTTTCTAACCTGAGGGACAGCAAGATCATCAATTGTGAGAGCTGCTGCAGACGCAACATTGATGGCCTCTTCTCCAACTGTAGTCACATAGAATGAAATCCTTCCTTGCCTCTGAGCTTCATAGAAGATAGTGTCCATAATTTGAAGCGTCACCATATCGCTGTAAAGTTTTTTAGCAATTTCACTGCTTACCTAGTCAAATGAAAGCTTGTAAGAATCTTTCCTGCTGGACTTAAATTCAGAATGGCAAAAAAACCGACCAACTAGAATAGCACAGCCCTTAAAAGAGAGAGGGGAAAGGAAAGATAACAGGTAAACGAACCCCTACGAAGTTGCTGTGCTCAATTAGCTGACCATTATCATCAAGGACACGGTAGCAGGGAATCCTTTCCTCAGGAGATTCAGATAAGAACTTCATTTCAGGAGTGAATGCAACCTTTCCTCCAGGGAAATCCAATACCTGCCACAGAAGAGGAGCTTAGATGGGTACAAGCTACTATATATTTGGTGCTGATAAACAGATATATACAGTTGCATAATGTAATGCATGGCACAAACATTAAGGTCAATTTTGAAGCAAATTTCAACAGTATTCTCCTGTAAACCTGTACAGTATCTTGCCCACAGTGATCCCTATAGAATAAACATGCTTGAACATCTAATTTATCCATCATATGACATAAAAAATGCCACATTATGGTCCATTTCTGCAGAGCAACCAATATACATATCCTTAAGAAGCATAATAAAATATATTTAGGTGCATTTACAAGTTCTGGTAGGCATTAGTTGTAAATCATAGTTTCCTTTTTGGTCATCGGTTGAAATCTCACCCGGTGGGCAAGAAATGACCCGTGTATGAGAATACGAGCTAAACGTGATCATACATTACAAAAGCATAATGTTCATCATCCATTGAAACCATCATGTCGTGTAAACGAGAAAATTATTTTGTCAATAATACATTAGTAATTATTAACAAATATACATTTATCAACAACACAATCACTGATAATGGAAGAGTTTAAATTCCCAAAAGAGTATATAATTCTCAAAATAAAATAAAATCTCGAGTAAAGCAAATCAATTGATTTTATTTTGCACCTTCGTCCGCTGACACCCTTTTCACTACTAAAGAGAGAACAAGCTAACTTCACTTGAATTCATCTCCTCGCACATGCTGCGACCATCCTAAATTTAACATAAAAATGCCAAAAATAAATAAATAAATAAATCTTACAGAAATCCAATTGTACCTGAATGCTATCAGTGCTACTGGACTGCGAACCCAAGCTTCCACTATCGGCTTTGGTGGATTGAAAACGGCAGATAGTTTTGTTGCTAATATTTACATGTGGGTTATTGAAATCTTGAATGGATGGAATCAGAGGAGGAGATTTACCAATATGGGTAGGGGAAGAAAATGAAGCACTATGGTTTACAGCACTCAAAAGACCCATCCTTGATTTAACATTCTTAACAATGTTTCTCATATGCATAGCCATGAAATCAAGAAGGAAACAAAGGTTTTGGCTCTAAGTTGCAATATTTAAGAGAAGATAAGGGGAAAACGAGAGAGAGAGATCAGTTTTGCTTTGTTAAGCAAAATGGTGGAGCACAGCTTCCTAGGCGGTGTCGTGACAGGAAGCTTGGGATGAGTAAGATGACCCGACATTGACATGTACACGTAAGAAACTCCGTACCCAAATACCCGAACCGACATTGACATGTAGTTGGTAATTATATCAATATTAATTTTAATTTTATTAATGAAATAATAATTCATTTCCTCCTCTTCATCCATTCTAAAAAAAAAAGCAATCAATTTGAAATGGGTAATATTAATAATAATAATAGATAAAGAAAGATGTAAAAAAGGATGGATATATATATATATATATATATATTCTAATGCAATAAATGACTAGAAAAGCAAACAAAACAATACATATATAACAAAATCATTCTGTTTGAAAACATCATTATCTCAAGCTAAGAGTGATATATATAAATGCACTGTCCATATCTCTTTAATCTCATCATTTCGTTTTGGATTATTGATTTATTGGCCTTTGTTAGGATAAAAGAAAAGAAAAGAAAAATAATTCTAACAACCCTTTTAATGTTGATCTCTGATTATTTCTGAGTGACAGCATACACATATACCCACTAAATGCAAAAGAAAATGAGAGGTGAAAACGAGCATTAACATATTTAGAGATTAACTACTTCAAAATTATTAATCAGTGAGTAGAAGATCTTGCAATCTAACCCATACAAACCAAATAGATTCTATATAAACTAACTTGTCAATTAATAATACATACATGTTTCCAATTCTCAAAATTATATAAAACAAGTTTATGTCTCCTCAATAAGAAGAAGTAGAAATCAACACTAATTAATCTTGCAAACTTATATCATCCAACTCCAACTCATCTTCCAATGACAAGAACATTTCATCAAGCCAAGAAAGCTCAGTCCCATCATCCTCATCTTCATCATTTCCACCCTCATCTCTGCAACTCCAACTTTTACTAGAGTTCTCCATACTCTGATATACTCGACACAGAACCCACTTTTGGCAATCCTGCTTACATCAATTAAATCAGAAACATAGATTAACATGATGGTTTTTTTTTTTTTTGTATATATACCAACTTTTTACTTACACTTTTTCGGATTCTTTTAGGAGATGGTGAGTTGGAGAGATGATATTGTTGCATCATCCAATTGGTTTCAATGGCAGCAGGAGGGTGTCCGATGTAGTATACAAGATAGTTCTTCATTCCAATCTTGTTCCCAGTATCACTGAATATAGATTTCTGAACATCTACTTGCTTCCACACTCCATTCTCTGTGACTTGCTGCTGGCTTTCGAATTCCGTCAGATGTGTAAAGAAGTACCACTGATTTCCACTAGAAAGAGCCTTACCTATCATCACATATCAAGAGCAATAACAATCAAGAAATGATAAAAAAAAAACAACAAATAATATAAAGACTGCGATAGAGAACAAGGAAGATAAAGAAACCATGGAGGTTCCATGGATCAAGAGGATGGACATCAGGAATGATATCATGAGAAGCCAAGTGGGAAGATTTGCGGTAAAGGAAGTGGAGGATGAGTTCTTGATCAGTTGGGCAGAAACGGAATCCAGGAGGAAGCTTAAGAGAGCTGTAATCTCCCATTTGCAGTGCATAAATATGGAGTTGGTGGGTTCATATATAAAGGCGGCGGTACATGGATATATGTTGCAATAACTATTAATTAATTTTTATCTGAAGAAAGGTGGCAAGTGGATGATCACTGGTTTGTCAGTATTTTAAGCAACTGGCTGCTCAATTTCTTGGTAAATATTAGTATTTTTATTTTTATTTTTATTTTTACTTGTATACTTAGCATATAATTAAGTTAAAGTCCATTGGTCCCTCTCACCTAAGAAAGCCAATGCATCAATAATTAAGCTTTAATTTGTTTTTAAAAGTAATTAATTAATGAAAATAAAGAAAAAGGGTTACGTAGCCAATCAAGAACAGTGTGAAGTATGGAAAATTTTACTAAAGCTGGAAATTAGACTCCAAAATTAAATTGAGTTGGTGGGTCTCTTTTCTCATTTGCACTTAATATAAAGGACGTCTTGACTTGACAATTTGTTTTTGTTTACCCATCATGAATGGTTCTTTCATTATATTTACAATATCTCATTAGGAATGAAAATGAGATATTGAGTGGAAACTCAGATAAATGTATAGATAGTGGATATGTGGTGTTGTCAAAGAGAGAGAGAGATGTGAAAGGTTTGATAATTATGTGACACAAATTCATTCTTGGATAGATATATATAGAAAGAAAGAAAGATGGTGTCAAAGCTTTTACGTATTCAGTCTTTCTTATCGCTTCCTTCTCAAGAATGATTTAAAAATCGCCGATTGGTAGCTCTATATAGTCCTAAATTGGCACAAGGTTCTCCACATAATTAAAAGAGGAAAAAAAAGAAGAAAAGGTGATCGAAAGACAACAAATGATTTATTTATATAACTTTCAAATCACAAAAAAATAAATAAAATGGGCATTAAGGGCCAAATCCAACATTAATAAAAAGGGTGGCAATTAGTTGAGACGTGATATCTGTCCATCTATGTGTGACAATAAGAACATTTTCTAATCATGATGTTGCAATCATAAAACCAGTAAGATTAACTTTATATATATATATATTTATTAATTATCACCTCTTCTTATTAGGAGGTTTGGCTTCACAAATTACGTGACCTTACAGAATAATTTTATGATATTTATTGCATGCCAACATATGTATGAAGATGTTATCATTATTGTCTTATTTCATTCTTCACAAATAAATGCATTACCCAATAAGAAATTGATTAAAGATTGTCTATGTCTGAGCTGGGGTTGGCGGAAACAAGAAACACTTCAAAGATTATATATATATTGATTACATACCATTGAAAATTATTTAGCTTCTACTGTCTTTATCTTTTTTAAAGAAAGAAAAAAGAAAAAAGAAGAAGAAATGTCTAGTAAAATAAGGCTGATTTGGTCTACTGCCAAGTGTCAGCTTATGAGATAAAATGCATTCTTTTCTCACGACTAAGTTGTTGACAACAGCAAAAATTGTACTATGGTCGGTGAAACACCTTTGCCATCTGTAAGAATTTAGTTTTTCTTCATGTTTCATATCTGCAAAGTGGCATGGCAGCTATGGCTTTAATACTTTGGTGGGGTTCATCCATGATCCCACCTCTCCCTTTCACTTCAAAAGCAATGCATGACTAGTTTATCCTTGAGCTTTTGCAGCTCCTTTTGCATTAAATTTCAAACACAAAGCACTAGTTATGATAATAGCTTTAGAACCAACTCAATGGATCAAACAAACAAACAAAAAATGTTTCCTTGGATAAATAAAATTTACCCATGCTTTTGGGTAATCGCAAAATTTACCTATGCTGTTGTTGTTTTGGGTAATCGCAATAAATAAAGAAGCTTAGTGCACCTTATCCAACCTGCAAAAGTTGCATATGTTCAAGTAATTTTGGCATAGTACAACTTTACCAACCAATGCTTGTAATTCAACCTGTCTTTAGAGTATAAATGGTAAATACAATGGGCAATCCAATCCTATACATTCTTAAAGACGCTATACAACTAGTAAGTCGTCTCCCACTTCAAAGTCTGAAGGCCAGCTTGTCGCTGGAGTTGTTTATTCATTAAAGTTCTCCTGCTTAATTACCTTGCTCATCCAGAAGTTTATTTACAAGTAGTTGATGCAACCTTGCAGATTATTCATAGGGAATGTAAGTGTTTAACTCTCTGAATTGCTTGCTTCACTCTTGTTGACGGTTCTTCATAGAGGAACGACGAGTTATCAAACTCAGATGCCAAGCTTTTCTCCCCAAGGAAAGCACGGAATGAGTCTGCCACTGAATATGAAAGAGAATCAAGGTTGTATCCACCCTCCAAGAAAAATACACAACGGCCCCCACATAGATCTTTGGCCAGTTGTTTAATATTTGAGGCCAGCATATAGTATGTTCCTGTTGTAAATTGCAGACTGGCCAGCGGATCAAGAACATGACCATCATACCTGAACAAAAAAAATTAATACCTTAGGATGTTGATTTTAATTAAAATAGGGATACATCTTTTTAGTACATTTAAAAGTTTTCGGTGATATAGCCAAATTAAACGGATTTGCAGTTTAGAATTTGATAGATTAATATGTGTGTATATATATACATATGCGTGTCTACGATGCCCCAAGAAATTTTACTTGCAATCAAGCAATGTGATTTGATCTTGGACAATAAGAGAAAGAGAGAAACTAAATATTTAGGCAATCAATAAATGCTATGCTGCATCATTTTTGAAGTACTAGGCAGAACAAGAAGATGCATAACAAAAGCTAAATGCTTTGAGCATATGTTGAAACAAACAGGAGAGGGCAACTACTCACCCAGCAGAAACGAGAATTATATCTGGCTTGAACTTTTGAGCACATGGCACAATGACTTCATCAAACACAGTCCTCATGGCAATGTCACCTGAGCCTCCTGGCAATGGTAGGTTTAGTGTTGTACCCTCACCGTCCCCATGACCTACCTCATGAATTTTACCGGTACCTGGGTAGCTCCCATCCTACACCAACACATATTCAAACAGGATTTATTGGTTTATTAGCACATTGTGCACTGTACTTCTAATACAAACGTATATATATCAACAGATTCAGCAATGAACCAAGTGGCTGATGCTTTACTGATATGTATGTTACTGTACGGAAATTCTCGGGTCACCATAGTGATGTACAGTGATATTTGTTTCTTCTTTTTATGACATCTAAAAAATTTACCAATTTTACCAAATTTCCCTCGGTCCCCGTAATTGGAAAAAAGGAACCAAATCTTCAAAAAAATGATCTTCCTCAAAAGGTAGGAATAAAAAAGAGAGAGTGCTTTTGACAGATGATAATCAATAGGTCATCCAAAATCTTGAGAGTCAAATTTATATTTTATCATTCAAAGACATTAAAGATAACAAATATTGTAGAAGTTGAAGACAGCATGGTTTGCATTTCCCATTAACACAGTCACTTAGATATGAAAATATAGAAAAAGATAATAATAATATCATATGCACACAATCAGACGCATGCGTGCTGACAACTGTCTTGCACACAGCAGAAATTTATAATTTTTAAGCTACACTAGGACACTTCTTATATTGAGTCATAAAAATAGATGTTTTGGCATAACGAGGTCATATTGCATTCAACTGCTGTTATCATCTAATATGATTAACCAGTTAAAAGATATTCACCCTTGATTAAACAGGAAATTGCATAACCAAACTAAGCATTTTTGGTTAAGGAGTTGGCGTGCAATTTATTTTTATACTGGGTTTTATCCATAACGAAGAGAAACAGAGCAAGTCTTTGAAATGTCGCCAAGTCTATATTTCCAATCTTCCTAAGTCAGACATCCCATCATAGTTTGAGTCAGCTTCATTCCAGACATTATAACTGGTAATACAAGGAAGAGATACTACGATATAGTTAGGAGTGAAAGAACACACAATACCAAGAGAAGAATCGAATGCCTTACTAGGGATAAATAAGAGAACCCAGAAGAATCTCTTCCCCCAATCAGGAAATACAAAAGAAAAATGAGAAGAAATCTAGCTCAAGCTAGCCCAGCCATTGCCCAAATAATTCTACTAAATCCCATAACCCCATCATTAGCTATTCCCTCTTTATTTCTGTAAGGTGCTAACGTGTCTCCTGACCCCAAAGTGGTCCATGCGAAATTTCCTCCCACTGAAAAAGCTTCCAATTCATTCCCTTCCACCTGTCCTCTTCTAGAATCATTCTGCTTTCCAAATTTCTTTCTGCAGTATAAGGTTGAGATTATCCATCTCGGCCCAACATTTCAGCCATGTCACTGCTGCTTCTATCATGCTAAGATTGCATAGCAATAGGGAATTTAAAATCAAGGAACTTTGATTTCATTTAAGTTACTTGAATAAAGCTTATTGTGTAGATTGAGGAACGTATATTAGGTGATCAGGTGGATGGATGAGGAGAAAAGGTGAATTTATTATATCTAAACAAAAAGTTGTAATTTCAAATACACCATTGGTTATTTGGTTTCAAGTTTCAACTCTTCCTCTTCTTAGAAGTCCAAACTCCAAATCTGTATTAATATAATTTGAACCCACCACCCCAAAAAAAAACTCAAATTTGCTTATTGAATTTCAACTTTTTTTTAATAAAAACAACTTAAATCATTTGGCAAAACAAAAAATATCAGACATGCAAAATAACATGACCAAAATACACTGTTGAAAAAAGAATAAAACTTACTTGATGAGTTGACAAGAAGAATATATCCGGATCATCATAAAAGGCATCATTGGTCCCATTCCCATGGTGAACATCAAAATCAATAATAAAGACTCTCTGCAATCCATGCACATTTTGAGCGTGGCGAGCTGCAATGGCCACATTACCAAAAACACAAAAGCCCATGGGCCCTTTTGGAATAGCATGATGACCTGGAGGTCTTATCAAAGCAAATCCTGTAGGTGGATTCTGGTTGTTTCTTGATGCTGCAACCTAAAATATGACAAGATTGTGGCTGATTGTAAATCCAGAGACTTTCACTCTCTACTGATCAAAACATATTCAGGTATAATTCAGCTTCATAATCAATCTATTTCAATCCAAATAAAGAAAGAGTGTCTTTTTTCAGAAAAATAAATATTAATTTCGTCCTTTTAAATGAAAAGTTTTCAGCATACAGAATAAACAAAAAAGATATTCATAAAGAGACTAACGTGCCAGACTGATACATCACCACTGAATCCACCAACGCTAGCCCTGCTCCAGCTGCCACAAGTGACTCCTGGAACGTCTGCATCATTATATCTTCATGAATAAAATAAAGAACATGGAGCTTTCATATTTAAGCACCAAAATGCTTATGTTCACTGGTCATAACCAGATAATGCAGCTATACAATCAACAGATAAGATATCAAAACTGGTTTAAATAAATATACTATATTTGTAGCTTTTTTTGTATTTAACAAACTGAAGCTTAAGACTGTCATACATTTGCTCTCTTTTTTGTAAAAGAAAAGATGTAGCATCTGCCGTGGTGAATCCATAAAGCATCTGTATATATAGACAAGCCAAAGAATAAAAATGCCAGAACTCCTAAAGAGAGGCGCTTACATTGCTAGTAGCATATGTTGGTCCCGTGCCTTCAATGAAAATAATGCCCTCTTCGGAAGCTCTATCCATAGCCTAATAGTAAGAATGAAAGATAGAATGAGACAAGTTAGCAACATTTTTCCTTGAAAGACACAGAGGCACACCCAAGATTACACATGTTCATGTTAAAGCTAATTCAGAAGAAGAAAAAAATGCCTGCGTCTCTGTGTTTTAAACTGGATGAGACCTGCCAGTCAGACCTGATTTACCGGAAAACAGCTACTGGTCCAGTTCAAGTAAAAAAACAAAAATTAAAAAGCGGTTTATCAATAATCTTTAATTCTTTCACCCTGATGAAATCCTTGAAAATTTGAGATGTTGAAATTAGCAAAGCAACTCAGTGGAAGGAATGGGCCTGGCTGGGAGGATGAGGGAGGAGAAAGAGAGCTAGTAGGTCAAGGTAATACTACCTGCTCAAGGCCAGTAATGTAAGCTTTAGCATGCACACTTGCAATGTCACCCACAGAAGCAGGCTTGAAATTTTTAAGTTCAGTAATCTCTGGACCACGAAACTGAAATTGAAATGAAGAATGATTAACTGTATAAATGAGAACTCATCTTATTCTCAACACATGCAACTGCACATTAATTTTTCTCATAGAAACAGAAAGAGCATTTGAACATCATGTATTATTTCATTTATATAACTCCGCCTATGCGAGTAGCGTAGCCGGTCCCAAGCCCGGGTAAAGGAGGAGGGTTGCGGTAGGTAGGCGGCCAGCGTAAAAACTTAGCCAATCTTATGATGAATTCTCTAAACTATTATAACGTTGGGACGT
>CAOGCB010456917.1:0-11543 GCA_948266635.1 Cnidoscolus chayamansa | reverse complement strand
TGAGGGAGTTAATCGTAAGCTCGAAGTATGGAGGAAAACTCTTGAGGACAAGGGTTTTAAGTTAAGTAGGAGTAAAACATAATATATACATTATGAGTTCAGTTTAAAGAACAAGAAAGAACAAGATGTTAAATTTGATGGAATTTTGGTTCAAAAAGCCAAACAGTTTAGATATTTGGGCTTTGTGTTTCAAAATGAAGGCCGTATAGAGGAAGATGTGGCCCACATAATACAAGTAGGGTGAATGAAGTGGAAGGGAGCATCAGGAGTCTTATGCGATAAGAAAATACATTTGAAGATGAAAGGTAAATTCTATAGAACTGTTATTCGACCAGTGATGTTATATGGTAGTGAGTGTTGGGCACCTACAGGGCAACTACAGGGCAGCATCTTTATAAGATGAGCGTGTCAGAAATGAGAATGTTAAGATGGATGTGTGGCCATACTAGATTGAATAAAATTAAGAATGAACATATTCAGCAGAAAATACAGGTATCAGAGGTGGTGGTAAGGTGAGAGAAGGAAGACTTAGATGGTTTGGGCATGTTTTACGAAGACCTTCCCATGCAGCGATTCGCAAGTGTGAGAACTTAATGGTTGATGGGACTAAGAGAGGTCGATGTAGACCTAGGACAGTTTGAAAAAAAGTAATAGTTAGATACTTACGAACCTTAAATATTGATGCGGATTTAGTTAGTAATAGACCTGAATGGAGGCGAAAAATCCGCGTAATGGAATGAGTCTAATGTGTGTGATTGTTAATATTGATTGTGACCTTATTTGTTAGAGGATCTATACAGCCGACCCCAAACTTATTTGGGACTAAGATTTGTTATTGTTGTTGTTAATAAAAATATTTTATAATTAAAAAAAATAAAAATTAATACTCTCAATAAATCAAATTGCTCATAAATTATTCGTGATTTAGTTTGATAAAATATAAATTAGCTTGATTTGTTTTATAAATAAATTAAAATTAAACTTAATTTTTAAATTTATTTTATTAATAAGTTAAAATTAAATTTAATAAATATTTGAAAATTTTATTTATTTAAATAATTTTTATAAATTAAAATGATTTTTTAGATAAATTTTATTATTTTAAAATAAAAAATTATTAATATTGTAAGTAAAATATACATTTTAAAATTTATTAGAGATCAAGTCTAACTAGTGTATTAAACAAATTAAATTTGAATTTTGCTACTTCATTATTTGAAAATAAAAATATTTATTTAAATTTAAATTTATTTATTTCAAATTAAAATTTTTATACTTATTCAATTTATTGGTATTTAATTCGAATTTTAAATAAGTTAAATTTAAATTTGGGTCGAATTTAAAAAAATTTAATAATTAAATTTAAATTTTTTAAAATTTATCTAAAAAATACAACAAAGCGGGTTAGATGTTCTGAGTCGGTCCTAATTTAGTTTCAAGATCGAGTCGGAGTTTGGGCTGGGTTGGGTTGGTTCTCTAAATAAGGTCTTGTACACCTTGTCATTGGGCTTTAATGCAATTTATGCAGTTCAAAAAAAATAATAATAATAATAAAAGGAACAGAATGAGATTCTTAATAGTTTAGGCCCGCACCAGACCGAACTCTTGTTTGGTTTGTTCTCGGTCCAGTTCGGTCCACGAGTCTCCGTTTATGCGTGCTGTCGCCGGCGAGAAGAGGACGAGCAGTTGAAAGAATCAAAATTGCGCTATTGAGAGGCGAGAGCCCAACTGGAACATGGAGGAGAACAAGAAGAAGAACAAGAAGAAGAGCAACATTGCAAAAGCTTCCCCCGCGGAGAATTCCGTCCGATCAGTATCAACTCTGCAAGCATTTTCCGTCCACCTGATCTGTGGACTTGGTATAGCAGTCGCTTTATGTGTCGCCCACAATCTCTACTCCATCAATTTAGTCTCTGACCCTTCACGCACTCTGCGTCTGATCTGGGTAATATCTCTCGATTTGACTTCATTGTTGAACTTGAGTTGGATTTGTTGTGGATGAATTTGTTCCTTCTCCTTCTTCAGATGATACAGAGTCCAATCGTGACACTTCTCTATAGTTGGTTTCGACTCAATCCTGAACAATGCTCGGTACTATTAACTCAACTGCCTGATTATTTATCTTTCTAGCTTCCTTGTTTGGTTGTTCGGAAAATGTGCGAAACCAGAAGGGGTGGGAGACTGGAGAAGAAATGTTTCCCTTTACTGTTCAAAGTAGCTTAATAACCTTGGAACTCTTCTTCTTCTTCTTCTTTTCTTTCATACTTTTTTATCATTCTTATGCAACCAAACAAAGTTGCTGTAATTGTTTTCCTGTTTCTTCATAACTTATCCTCGTTTTTTTTTTTTATTTGTGAATGTGATATCAGTACTTGAAAGCTGTAGGACGAGGCATATTAGCTCTTCCTGTTGGTTAGTGTCGAACTTGCCCTTCTTATGTTTGTTTGTTATATAAATTCATTCATTATACATATAGAATTACCTGACTACACAATTCTTATGTATATTTCTGCTGGGGAGTATAGATTCAATGATTTTAGGTTGTTCATGAGATTCCATGTAGTAAATGTATGCTGTACGTTGAACAAAATAGTAGAAGTTGCAGTGTGTATTTTGGTGATGCAGAATATTGTTAGCCTCTATGAAAAGAAACTACAGTTGCTATCAAGATTTAAGACCATTTTTAGGTTTGAAAAAAAAATAAAGTGGATCTGAAAAAAATAGACAATCTTTAGGGTGGAAATATATGTACCTATGGTGTCTTATTCATCTACAGTTTGAAGATTCAAAAAGGTATGACTGAAAGAGTCCTGTAAAAGAAAACTTTGGATAGTTTACCAACGTAGATTTTGATCAATTTTGGTGTTAGGGAGTGTTTGTCAATGGCATTTGTCATGTTGTATCTAAGTGAACCGATTGTAATTAGTTAAAACTTTTCTTAATTTTAAATTACTTTATGCACATAATATCTACTAGTTTTTTTTCAAAGAAGAAATTGGAGATGGTTATTCAGAATCTTATAAACATACATGCATTTGGGTGTATGCATAAGACTGAAATCATCTTACAATTCTAGCAATTTTGTGATGACAAAGATGAATTGATGACTTCAGGCCATGCCATATTTCTTGCTGCTATTGCAAGTGCTAATGATGTTACTGTACTTCATTTGCCTTCGCGGTTGGGGGCTCTTAATTCATATGTTAACTCTCTTTAAGCTTATAGCATATTAATAGCTGAACAGGCTGTTTAATGCTGAGTGGATTCTACTGCATTTACTGTTAGCCATTCTTATCTTCCCCTCCATTTCTTTCTAAACAGTTTCAAGTACTTGCTGTTTTGTCTTATTACTGTCAGCTTACATATTTTTGTATTGTCAATTCTATAGGTGCTGTTGTGAATGCTTTTGGAGCTATTGTTTTGGGCGCACCTGTTGGCATTGAGTATGTGGTGTAGTGCTAATTGATTCCTATCTTCTAACTACTTCTGAAAACAGAAATCCGAGTTGAGGTTGGAGGGGAAGGGGTTCATGTTCTACAGTCCCCTACATGATTTTCATCACCATCTGGTACTCAAGTCCTCCTTTATGGTTAAAATTTTAATTTTATTTCATTTTTCTCCTCTTGATTTTTGATTGTGAAAGTAAATTGTTTGTGGTTGCAAAACTCAGCTGGAGTCTTTAACTTCGATGGTGGTGGCTGTCCAACCTCAACTATGATTTATGGTTTCAGAATTATGAAAATTGAAACATATGTATATGTTAGATGTATTATTGTTTTATAGCACGAACTTAATCCCCTGGTATCATTTCTTTTCAAGTGCAAGAGTGTTTTGACTTTGCTCTCTTGTTGTTGGAGATAGGTACTTACCAAAGACCATTAATTGGTCTCTTCTTATGTCATCATTCATGGTGAGTAATCTCTCATGCTATGCTAATTTGTTAAAGTACTTGAGGGATTTAGTTTGAAAATGCTAAAAGCCATCTTTTTATTATATTTCATTAGTAACATACTCCTTTTATACATACATATATATATATATATATATACACGTTACAAACTTTACTTATTTGAAGAACGCCTATCAAGTATCAGTTACATGTTAAGGTTCATAATTTCATATAACTGATTTTCTTACTTTTGTTATTTTATTACCAATGTGCTATTTTTGCTTCAATTTTGCCAACCCAAGTTATTGTGATTTGAATTGTTGTCTTCCATTGTCAGTAGTGCTGTGCTGGTACAATATTATTAAACAATCTTGTATTGTGGCAGTTTGTGCCTGCAGCTTCTGTTTTTGGTTCATCATGGTCACATTGGCAACGTATGTTTGCACATACGAAGTAAGTTTTCTGCATTGTAGTTACTTAAAGCATTCACTTGACCCTAAAACGCTTGAGGCAAAGTGAACTTGGATATAAAAATCTGATACCTAAAATCAATTGAAGAATCTGTGGAATTTTGAGAAAATGTCTGTATAATTTCCAAATCTCATATTCTTATTTAACATTATCCTCTAGTGAAAGCAACAATTTCCAGCATCAATTTACGATTTACCTCCATGTTTAGGCATTTAGCTTTGCAGCATAGGCATTCCTTATGTGTCGTCTCTCCTTTAGCTTTAGAAAGAATTTGGTAAATGCTTTTCTTTCTGTATCTTTTTTTTTTGGCAATTCAGTCAAATGATCATAAATTTGAGCCTTGCTTTTGATGGGAACTTAAGAGATGTGCAAGACACATGTAAATTAAATCATAACTTGTTAATTAAAGTTGACATGCAAAGCAACTACTTGAAACTCTTTCCTTGAGTTAGCATAGTTAAAATTGAATCGATAAAAATGATGCTTGAATTATCTCCCCCAAATTTTTGTGGTGCTGATATGGAACTTGACTTTGTCTTCTTTAGGCCAAATGAATCTTTAGAGTATATAATTTGTATACCAGCACATGGGGCTGTAATTGGAGCTTGGCTTGGTGCTTGGCCTATGCCACTTGACTGGGAAAGGCCATGGCAGGTACAGGGTTTTCTCCCAGCTTTAAATCCTAATTTATGTGCTATTTTATGCATTCTGTCATTTTTTCATCTGTTATCTTCATATCTACTTGCGCACTGTTGTAATAATTCTATTCTCGAAGTTATTTTATCTGGATTATGATTGTTTTATCTGGATTATGACAGTTTGTTTCTTGTTTCCTTCCTGACTTTATCCGTTGTTTGCTTTTTCTAGTTAAGTTTGTGTATTGCATTTGACAATTTATGCCTTTCATCATCTGCCCTGTGGATGACAGACAGCATAATTTATTTTACTATATTCTCAAGAAATACTAAAGCTTTGAACCATAAGATGATGATAACATGATTTAGACATTAAATACAATGATTCTGCTCTCAACAAACTGATGTTCTCTCATGCTTAGGAAGAGATTAATGTTCCTGTGGACACTTCACCAAGGGAGTGTATGTTTGCGCGTGTATTATAAATGTTTTTAGTCCTCTATGAGGTTCGCTGGGGCTGTGCTCTCTTCCTTATTTGTGTATGTAGGACCGTCAGAGCAATTTATTGCTTTTTGAGTAGGTATTGGATCATCTGTAACTGTATTAATTGAACCATAAATTCATCTTTCTATCATTATTCAGAACTTGTAGAAAGGTGGCACTTTTGAAGAAAGCAGGGCTACACAAACATGACACAATTATTGATTTAAACCTGAATCTATTACCGCATTGCCTGTTCTAGAGAATGCTCGACTGTTGAATATTTTGGCTTAAACTAGATATTGAGAACACCGCCACAGATCTGAATTTGCTACTCTGATTTCCTGAACATAGATGGATACTAAAGAAGAGTGACAAACAATGAGCTTAATATATACTGCACAATCATCCAGCAAAACTGGACATTTATTTATCATTCTTTGGTTCATGGAATAGATGATAATATAGTCGCTATTTCTAGCTTTAGACCAAATTCTAAAATGTCAACTTTTCATTAAAATTTAAGATGTATAAGAATTATTACATACAGAAGATATTTTAAAGAAAGTTCCTCGTACAAGTGACGTATAGGTATGGACTCTTAATTTTCTACTCTACTCCATTCTGCAAATCAAATGAACTCAATATTTGGGAAAATCATCATCTGATATACTTGTATTTCTTCACTCTATTGTTTTTTGTTATTATTATTATTATTTTTATTTTTAAATCCTTTAATCAACCCTGCCTATTACTTCTTCTTCTGAGACCTGAAGTTTATTTATTTCCAATTTGTAGGAATGGCCAGTATGTGTGACTTACGGGGCAATTACTGGGTATCTAGTTGCAATGGTAGTATCTCTTGGCTTTGTAGTTGTGCATGGTGGACGGCAGCCTCTTAAACGGGATTAAGAAGCTAACACATACCCATTTATTGATAACTGCAATAGCATATATACCACTTGCTGAATCCGTAGTTTTTTCTAATGTGGATAAATTAATTGAAAGATTTCCAGATTTCTTTTGCATTCTCGATGGAGCAACTATCCTTATATATTGCAGGTATCATTTGGAATGGTGATTTATTTTCTGCACGAACAATAAATGATTGCTAGACTTGACTTCATCATATGAAACTACAATTTTGCAGGTATCGACCCTTTAATCTTGTAAGCTAATATGTAACAACATTAAATTGTAGGACAGCATTCTTTTTGCAGGCTAGAAAGCCAATTTTTACAATTATACTCTGTAAGTACATTATAAATGCATCGCCCACTACAGATATTAGTTTTTTTTTTTTCTTTTATTCTATTCATTAGGAGAGAAACCTAAACTATAGTTGATATGGGTGACCTTAACGCCATTGCTGCCAGAAGAGCTTTCTCTATTGTCCATAATTGATTAATGCTAAGCGTTTGGCTTTGAACTCGAATTAAAAATTAAAAATGATATTAAAAATTTTTAAATTCAGTTTAATTAATTAATTTGTGTTTTATTTGATTTAGAAAGAATAATAAATTAAATTTTATAAAAAAAAATATTTAAATTGAAAATATAAATCACAGTTATTCAATATAAACTGATAAAAAAAAAAGACAGTTTTAAGTTTTTAAGGCTATATAACCATATATAAAATCAACTTTTATATATGAGATATATGACATTTTAATATATTTATATAAATAATTGACTCTATATATATATATATATATATATTACAAATAGGATTTAAATATTCAATACAATTATTGACATGTTGAAAAATAATATAATTATTTAAATTATATTTTTAATAAATTTAAATTTATAAAATTAAATGAGTTTATATATTTTTAAGTAATAGTAATTTAAAATAATAATAATAATAATATTGTTAAAATAATAAAATAAATATATAAATATAAAAAGGTTTTAATCAACTTGCCAAGCACATACCATAAAAATAATTGAGATAAATGTGTGCTTTCCATTTTCAGTTTTATTGTGTTTTATTTTATCACCAGTGGTATGATCATGGAGCCCCATCATAATCCACCATCCCAATTTGAAGCTCCTCCAACAAGTTTCTCATAAATTGTAATATTGTCACGTGTGAGATGGCGTCCCCAACATTCGTGTTTTTCCAAATTGTATACATGATTATCAAAATACCCTTAATATTTTTCCTAATAACGAAATTACCATCTCTCTTTGCAACTATCTGGCAAATTATCTTTTTAGCCTTTTTAACCACAGTAACACCCAGCCACGTAAGCAAGCACTTACAGCTTGGGTGCATAAAATGGGTCCCATGTGATTACGTGGAACTTTCCTAAATTGCCAAGTGGGTCCCACACCGAACCCTTTAAAAACTCCTTCAGAGCCCTAAGCGCCAAAACACCTCTCTCCCTCTCTCCCTCTCTCCCTCTCTCTCTCTGCTAATCACTGAGTCACTGGTAAGAGTCCTTTCAGATTTTTTTTTTTTTTTTTAAGTTTTAATTTTGTCTTTAATCTCAAACTATTTGAAAAATTAAATAACGTATTTATATGGTTAGATGTTTGGATTGCCGTGGATCTGATTCAATGGCTTCGTCTTACGATTATCAATTTGGGTTTTATTTTATTTTAAAGGGGTTTTCCTTTTTAGTCTTTTTTCGCTTTACTGGGGTGTTCCTTTCTTTCCTTTCGATGATATCTTTTTTCCTTGGTGGGTTGATTTTTGTGATTTTTGGGTTTTATAATGTTTATGGCTTTTAGTGTGCAGTCTTTGTGTTGGGTTTTCCTGGATTTGAGAGTTTTGATCTCCATTCCTTTGTTTTTACCTATAGTTACTTGTTTAATAAACATGTCCTATGTAACTGATTGCTAGTACTATGATCAATTTATGATGAATTATTTTTCCCGAAATTTTATATGTTTGTTTCAACAGCTTTTAATATCAATACCTTTAATATTAAATTAAATTATATGTTTGTCAATTGAGACATTTTTTTGGGTGTTCTCAGTTCTTGTTCATCTTAAAAAAGACTGTCTTTCATCATTTTTCCTTTATCTTTAGTCATGGGTAGATTGTGTAATTTACTTTGTGTATTTTAGCTAGACTTCAAGGTTAAGAAATTTGAGATTTCAATAATTGTGAGCGCTTCTTTACTTTTTTTTTTCTCCTTTTTTTATTTGTTGCTTTTTATTTTCTCTGAGCTGCTTTAATGTATTCTTATTCTTGTAGATTTACCATGGCTATTCGCCTTGAAGATAATCATTAAGTTGAAAAATTGCCTGAATGGCTGTTGTGCTGCTTTATACATGTAATTTTTTAGCACCCAGTGTTCCAGATCAAACGTTTATCATATCTTTCTTTCTATCGTTGGTTTTTATGTGTGACCATATGCACATAGTTGCTTAGACATCAGTTTTGCATATCCTTCTGGAATTATATATTTCTGAGTGCACTTTATCTGATCCTTCTTCTTCCAGAACCAGTTATACCATGGCAAGTGAAAAGCCAAAACAAGGAGATAAATTGCCAAATTCTGCTTCCTTTCACCAAAGCAATAAAGAATTTGAACCCTTTGATCTACATGCTGGAGCTGATGATCTTACTGGTATTTTTGATGATACAACGCAACCAGCAACTTTTTTCCCAGTTGGGGATGTGCATGGAATGCCTCAATCTTATGCACAGGAAATGCCATTTCCTGTTATCAAAGATGATAATAATGTCTTTCACAATCTTGAGACTGGCCACGTTTACTTGTATGAGCCTGTTTCAGGTTTTTCAGATTTGGTAGGGAATGTAAATGAATTTGGTCAGTACCATGCTCTTGGGGATCCAATAGCTGCTGCTAACGTCCATGCCACTGATCTTGATGATTATCAAATTGAGAGAAATACAGAAACCACTGGGATTGATGTGGGTGGTGGGTTACAAATGTCTAGAGTTGGTAGAGAAGCAAATGATGGTGATATTTGTAGGCCTTGGCTACTTGAAAATCAAATCACCCATGGAGGTACTGAACCTTTATCAAGCCATAACCCATCTCGTAGAGAATTAGGAATGAACATCTCACATATGTGCAGATTTGGTGGAGAAGCAAATTGTAATAATATTCATATGCCTCGGGTATTTGGCAAGCAATTAATCCATGCTGGCAGTACACCTGTGTTAGGGAACAACCCACCAATTAATGGAGAATTTAGAATGAATGACAATTTTATGGCAGGCGTAACTCAATCAAATCATCCTGAAACCTTTGATGGAAGTTTCCTTACTCTTGGATATGGGTCTAATCTGGAGACCGGATCTATATATAAAGGCCGCAGCAAAGACAGCAATCAGAGCACTAAAAATAGTGTTCTTCCCATGTTAAACACTTACTCTGGCCAAATTGCTGCTAGAAGTTCTTTGAATTCTAGCAATAATGTGGGTGATGGTTTTTCTAGTCAGCAGAAGTATGATAGTGGATTTATTAGGCTAGCGCTGAAGGAAAGTGGGTTTAAAAGTATAGGCAACACACAGCATGAAGACAAATTTTCTGGTTTAGGGCAGAATGCTGGTGGAGTTTCTCAGCAATTACGGAATGTCAATGAATTTTCTAGTCTGGTGCAGAATGTGGCTGGATTTTCTCGTCAGCCTCAGAATATATATAGATCTTCTGGTCTAATTCAGGATGTAGCTGCGCTTTCTAAACCATCTAGGGATGGGAGCATTGGAAACCTGTTGCCACTGGTAGATAGGCAACATTGCAATCACAATCCAAGCATTTGGAATTTAGGACTTGGAAAGAAAAGGAAAGAGAGATTTGCAAATACAAGTCCTCACACAAGCTTTCAAAGTCTTCCTGCTGAGTCATCTATACCACATGATAGCAACCAAGTTGGCTTACCTGATTCTGCATGGTTTGGAGTGAATGGGTTGTCACCTCCATCATCTTTGGTTAGGAATGCTATTCAACCTGCTTCTGATCAACGGCAGAGTTCTCTTGTAGGAGCTGTGAAGAATTTCTCACAAGAGCCTTCTGTGGTTTTGCCCTTTAATGGAGTCACAAGAACCATTGGCTGGCAGGATCAGTCAGGTGAGTTATGACTTATGAATCGTCCACATTCCATGTTTAGATACTAAATAGGTATTACTGAACAGCTCCTAGATGGAATATCTTCACTCTAGTCAGATGCCTCTTTAACATTTTCTCCTTTCTTATAATGACTGAGAACTTCTGAAAGTCAATAATGCATGCCAAATTCTTTATATATTTATTTTTCAATCTTATATCCCTAAAAAAAAATACAATCTTTAAACATTCTTGTTTAACCTTTAGTATCTGCATCTACCTACTTATGTGGATCAAAATGTGAAATTTGGTTTAACTCTACTTTTTGTCGGACCATTTACTTATTTATTCTCATATTAGTATCTCAATAAAATGTGATGGACTGTATTCTGGAGGTCATATGCCAAGTTATTTGGAGCCTTAATGTGAACAAATATGCTAAAAATGTTGCCTTTGCCAATGCTGGCTAGGAAGTGCAAATTGCTTAGGATTAAAATATAGTAATTCAATTGAATGTTTAAATGTATGCACTTTTTAAGTTATCAGGAGTCCCCTTAGGCCTTGAACTATGTATAAGGGGGCCATTTCTCCCCCATCTCATAAAAATCACGATTGCAGTGTGAGTTGGATGGACCGAGGTTTCATAAGTTTCATTTCCCTAGTTTGAAACTGTTAAGGGAATAAATCAATGTAAATATTAGTTTAAGACTTGATTATAGGAGATCATTGTGCTTAATTTTAGAGATTTAATTTCTAAATTAGTCACCATTCTTGTATATAAATAGGTAATGATCATTCCTCAATAAAATCATCAAATACATTTTCCTCTACATGGTATCATAATTAGGTTAGAGAGAAAATTTTCAATTTTTCTCGTTGAAATTAGGGTTTCAGTCCCTGTTGTAGTGGTCTAAAATCCCTGTAGTATTAGGCCACCTATTTATGGTGACATCTAGTATTCACCGCCCACCTAAGAGGAGCTATCAATTACTGACAACCTTCCTTATGAAATCCGGTCAATAGAAGACCGGCGAGTGT
>CAOGCB010456598.1:0-15394 GCA_948266635.1 Cnidoscolus chayamansa | reverse complement strand
CATAAGCTAAAGTGACTGACGAAGAAGTTGTATGAGGCTGAAAGGTATTCAAAATGGTAGAATTACTTGTCATATGATCTGTTGCACTAGAATCAATGACCCATTTGGACAAGGAAGAAACAAGACATGTGTTTTTACCTGATTCGGCGATGGCGATGGCGGTGACAGAAGAATTGTTAGATTTTAAAGATGCTTGATACTCATAAAATTTTGCAAATTCATCTACAAACACTGAAACGGTTTTCTCAGAGGATAAAGCAACAATAGGTTCCTCAGTTGCCATATTAGCCTTTTGAGGCCTTTGATTCTTTTTTTAAAGTTTCAAACACATCTGTTTTGTGTGACTAGACTCATGACAATAATATCAAACAATTCATCTAGATTCAATAATGGGGATGCTCTCTGTACTATGACGGTTACTCCTGTTTCCTCTATTATTTTGTCTACTACCATGATTAATAAGAGCACCATTGACAGGTTGTGAGATCTGAGAAATTTCTGTACGAAGCACATATGTGAAAGCATCATGTAAAGAGGATACCTCAGGACTATGAGATTTAGCAGTTTCATATTCTGGAGGTAAACAAACAAGAAAACTCATAACTATCATTTGTTCACGCTGAGCTTGTTGAACTTTTACATCAGGACTAAAGGGTAGCGACACATTGAGTTCTTCATAAACCCTCTTGAAATCCATAAAGTATGCAATGAGCGTTTTATCTTGCTTCTCAGAGCGATAAAAGGCCTTGCACACATCATAGATACGAGAAATATTGCCTTTACCATAATACAGAAAATCTAAATAATCCATCAATTCCTTAACGTACTCGCAGTGATTGATTAGGCTAATTACCTTGCTTTGAATAGAATTTCGATTCTGCATAAATAATCGAGCATCTTCCCTCAGCCATATTTATTTTGTTTCATCAACTGGGGGATCCATGATAAGGTGATCATCTTTATCGATGCTTCGAAGATAAATTCGAATAGTCTTGCACCACTCAAAATAATTTGAGCCATTCAACTTATGTTCTGTGATCTTCGTTATCACAGGAATCAGATCAACTACCGTTTTACCCTCGGCCGTCTTACTTTCGGTCATTATTTAAATAGGGAATGAACAAATCCCACAAAAAATAAAATCAAAGATAGCTCAAAAAATTGCCGTCACAACAAACCAAAATCTGAAATTCAAACCAACCGAAAAATTCACCAAAAACACCTAGAAGGAACCAACCAAATGCTTAATTGGACCCGGACCCATACCAGATTTGAGGAGGCGACACCGGAGGTGGAAGGAGGTCGCCGGAAAGTGGCTCACGCGCCCTCACTTGCCAATCCGTGGGAGTGTTGCTGGAATTACTGCCGGCTCGATTTCATGCGGAAGGCTAGCCGGCAGTAGATGGACCTTTTTGGATGAGTGGTGACAAAAATTAGTAGCCCTAAATGGGCATAACTCCTAATATATATCAAATACCTACAATTCTCATTCGTCTCTTAATATATATCAAATACTACATTCTGTAACAAAATTAAAGAAATTATTTTGAAAATTTTAATGTTAAAGAAACGTATGAAACAAAACATGCATAGAATGTTGCAACCAAAGAGAAATTGGGCAGCATGACAGTATGGAAGAGAGAGATTAGAGAAGTATCAAGAAGATGAAAGAAAGAGGTAAGGAGGAGGAGAAGAAGAAAGAGGAAGACATACATAAACAAACATATGCTGTATTTATAATATTAAAGAAAGCATGAAACAAAACATGCATGATGACATGATATAACTCCTAGCGTCAGCAACCAAAAGGAAATTGGGTAGCAGGACAGCATAGAAGAGAGAGATTAGTGAAGTATCCAGAAGAAGTACAAAGAGGAGGAGGATAAGAAGTATCCAGAAGAAGAAGGGAGGAGGAAGAACATGCACTTACCCTGTCTGCTCCAGCCTCATTCAGGAGGAAGAAGAAAAGCAACTGAGCTGAAGTTCTTGAACGAGAATGAGGCTGGAGAAAACAAAGGTAACTGCATGTTCTTCCTTCTTCTTCCTTGTCTTCTTCTTTGTCTTAATGTCTGCAGCTTGTTCTTCCTCCTACTCGTCCTCCTTTTCTTTCGGGCAACTGGTTCTATGATTAAGTTGGGAAAAAAGTAGCCGTCTGTGCATAGGGTGCCTGGCTTCTGAGGCACACTTGAGTGCTCATTGGGATCATTCAGCCTTGAATTTGGCAATTTGCTGCCCTTCTCTTCGTGAATTAATGAGTCTATCAATTCTTTAGGTTTCTCGCTATTCCCCTTCAATTTATGTGATTCTTGTCTAATTCTTGTTTACTTACAATTCACCCATGAGATTCATATTGTCAGGCTAGTACTTATACAAATCATATGATTCTGATAATGTTGGGGATCAAATATACTCATCAGCAGTTGCGAATAAGAAAATATGCAAGGAATTAACTAGTAGATACATTGCATTTGCAGTTACACTCTTTTGATCGTATATATGCTTCATATTATGCCAGAATCTGTTAAAGAATCTAGAGTTTGGTCATTGTGATAGTTGTTTCTTACCATAGCACCTTAGAGATACATTAATCTGTGTCTTTTCTGTTTAGTTCATTTTGCTCAAACACTTGCAATTGATATTTCTATGCTGGCTTCTTGTCCCATGTGTTTTTTTGCATTTATTTTATACCATCTTTCTTAATGCACATTTATTAATAACTAATATGCTCTAAACTGCTGGTAAAAACGTTTATAATAATGATAACATCTTTGAATTATCTAGATTCTTGATTATTCTTTCTTATGTTAAATGTGAAGTATCAAACTTTCAGCAGACAACACTTGAAATATACATGTTCTTTTTCAAACGTTGTCTAGGAATCTGAAGAATCAGAGAAAATGGATGAGGACTTCAAGATCATTGAAGAACTTCGTGAGAATAATGAACATCAGAAGGCTCAAATATTACATTTGGAGAAAGCTTTGAAGCAGGCACTTGCCAAGCAGGAAGAAATCCAGATGAGTAGCGCCAATGAAATCCAGAAGTCTAAGGAAGTTATTGAAGATTTGAACAAGAAACTTGCAAGCTGTATGAGCACGATTGATTCAAAAAACGTTGAGCTTCTAAATCTTCAAACTGCTCTTGGTCAATATTTTGCTGAAATTGAAGCTAAGGTAAACTATTTTGTTTATTTTAGGACTTTTATTGAGTTGTCTTGCGATCTTCATCTTATCCTTCATTTTTATTTTTAATGCTAGTTTTGTTGTTGCATAGGAACATTTGGAGCGAAATTTGGCTTTGGCAAGAGAAGAAACAACCAAGTTCTCTGAGCTTTTGAGAGTATGACCTTCGTTTCTATTCTTAAATTAGGATTTGGTGTCACAGTGTCACTCAACTTTTGCATTTCCATTAATTTCAAAAATGTTTTCTTTTTGTACTTTAGTCATCAAAGATGTTTTTGAATTATCTTTAACTTATCTTTTGATGCTGTGCCAGAGACAACAGCAGAGAAATGGACTAATATTCAACTAATATTATAGACAAAACCATGGAAATTCAGGGTCTTGTCTTCTTCTTGTCCTTTAAACAAAAATATTTTAATCAGATTTAATTGCCATTTGGTGATGGGCCATAATAGCTAGTCTTAATCTTCATCGTTTCTTCTGATGGGTGTGATTTAGTGCAACAAAGTGCCATGATGCTAATTTGCAGATTCATAGGTAATTGATATCCTAGCACTTAAATAAAAAGAAGACTAAAAAATGTCTTATTATTGTCACATTACTATATCTTTAGCTTGTCTCTGCAAAATGCTTCAATGATTTGGTGTCTGTTATTATAAACCCAAGTATAAAGTTTTATTTTTATTTTTTCCATAAGACCTGTGATTGATCCCGTAAGACTTGTGATTGATTTGGGGAGAAAGTGTTCACATCCTGTTCATTGGGCAAGGCACTTCAAATGCGCTTCATTTTATTCCTTTTTGTTTTACTTTCTGATCAGTTTTAGGTTTGCTTTGAGACTGTATATAGTACTCTCCTTGTGGATCCTGAAACATGGTGTTCTGTTCAGGTCTGCAATTCTTGTTTGTAACTTTTTAAAATTTATTTTAATTGGGGTAATAGGGCCTTGCTTTCTCCAGGTTGCAGAACAAGGAACAGAAGCATTAAAGAGAGAGAGAGAAGAAATTTCGGCCAAACTTTCTCATACTGAAAGGATGCTAGCAGAAGAGAAAAACAGAGTAACCAAGCTTGAACATGACGCTGGAAAACTACGTCGTGCTCTTGAGCAGAGCATGACCAGGCTCAATAGAATGTCCATGGATTCTGATTACCTAGTTGACAGGTTAGCCTGTTCATCTCTTTGTCTCATTTTATGCTGTTGTATTATTTGTATGCATCTGTCTAATATTTTCTATTTAAGTAGTTACATTTATGAGTAATTTTATCTTGTTCTAGTAAATATAGATTGCTTGTGTCCTGCTGTATGGGTGAAAGTGGAAGAAGTTTTATCTGTTTGTAATATATGGTTGACTTCTTGTGACAGGCGCATTGTGATCAAATTGTTAGTGACCTATTTCCAGAGGAATCATAGCAAAGAGGTATCCATAATATCTTGAGTGCCAACAATTAGGTAGAATGCAAATGTTTGCTGAAAAGAGAATTTGCTGTGAGGCTTATTTGCTTGTTTATTTGTTTGTTGATGGTTTAGCATGTCCAATCAGCCTTAGTGAATTATCTTAAGGAGGCAAACATTTCCCAACATAGTGTTCTATGTGTTGGGAATGCTATTCATTAGTAAAGTTCTAAGTTTTACAGAATTGGTTCTGAAATAAAATTTCCTTTTTCTCCTCTCTTTTTTGGTGGGCTGTGGCTTATCTATGCCTTGATACAGGTTCTGGATCTCATGGTTAGGATGCTGGGATTCTCTGATGAAGATAAGCAGAGGATAGGCGTTGCTCAACAAGGTGGAAAAGGTGTTGTGCGGGGAGTTTTGGGACTCCCTGGCCGCCTTGTTGGTGGAATCTTGGGAGGAAGTTCGTCTGATGCACATGCTAATGCAGCATCTGAAAACCAAGTATCTTCTTTATCTTTAGTGTTAATGAATATAGCTGACCTGCAAACAAATAAATTTGTTGGGTTTAGGGCATTTTATCTGCTCTTTGGTAGTTTCATACTTGCAATTCATTTTTATTTGTGATGTCTTATTTCCTATTTGCTTATTTATCAAGTGATCTTTTTTTATTCAAATTGTCTTGGGCTCAATTATAATGCAAACTTGCATCAAATTAGTTTCCTTGGCTATCATAAATTTGGTGCATTAGATTGGTTTCCTTAGCTGTAATAAATTTGGTGCATTAGATTTCAAATTACTTTGCTTTAATGGAAGATGCTGTTGTCTGAATTTGAATCTGAGTTGAAGAAATTTGTGCACTTGACCATTTATTTATGGGAAATTTACTTTTTAGTCCCTATGCTTTAGTGAAACTAACTACTTAGTCCCTCACTAATAATCCTCGTCTTTTTAAAACTGTTACTATGAAGGAATATTTGTAGAAAATATTTAGGAAGATATGTACAAGAATATTTAGGAAGTGTTTTTAAGAAATCATTTAAGAATCAATTATTATCATTTTGGAATGAATCGATTTCATTATTTTTAAATCAATTATATGGATTAGCTTTCTTATTTTATGAATAATGTTGTATATAAATCAATGTATTCATTCAAACAAAATTAGTAAATGAGAAATATAAGTTTTCTATACAACATTCCTGCCCAATAACATTGTATCAAAGCCTTGTCTAGAATTAGGCGTATATACAAAAAATAAAAGAACCAAAGTCTAGAGTTTCTTTAGGTCAAGTTTCTAGGTGACATTACAAAAGGAGTTGGCTGTCATTGCCCACCATAGGATGAAGACTATGTTTTTTCGGCTGTTCCCTGGAAGCCCATTACTTTCCGGCCCAACATGTGTTGTCATGCGCCAACACAAGATTTCTGGCGAAATCCATGCACTGACTCGTTAACCCACCATTGGTGGCCTTCTATGACAATTCTTCTTTCAAGCCTCCTCTCCACGCTGCGCCTTGTGATCCCCCTATTCACGGGTTTTGGTTTGAGTTTCATTCTTAAGGCCTTTGTTTCCTTTAGTGTTTTATTTACTGTTTTTTTTCTTTTGCAATGGTTGAAGTAAAGAAATAGTTATAGATGGTAATTTGAGTGCATCAAGTAATTATACTTCTCTTCAAATCAGTCCTATAAAGCTTGGTGGAACTAATTATCTTGCTTGGTCAAGATCTTGCCTTTTGTTCATACAAGCAAGAGGACTACAAGGGTATGTCATTGGAGATACAAATAAGATAGAAAAGACTTGTTCATCCTATAATCAATGGGAATTGGAGAATTCTCTTGTGATGTCTTGGCTTCCTAATGCTATGTAGCCCTAGACATCTCCTAGACATTTTCTCAACTAGGCAATGATGCATAATTTTATGAATTACGAAATAAGGTGCACAAATACAAAATAAGGTGGGATGACCATTGCTCAATACTTTGACGAATTAAGTGGCTTATAGCAAGAACTGGATTATCATAAGAATTTTCATGCTACATATGCTATTGATGTTGCCAAATTTCAGAAGTTGGTCGAGAAAGAACGAATCTATGATTTTCTTGTTAGGCTGAATATGGAATACAATCAAATTCGAGTCCAAGTGATTGGTAAAGATCATTTTCCCTCCTTCAGACAAACTTACGCATATGTTCAACAAAAGGAGGGCTAACGAAATGTTATGGTTCATGCTATGCCTACTAACAGATTAGGACTTATTGCTAGCTCCTTTAAAGAACAGTTATGCATATTAGGTTGATCTGACAAGGATCATCTATACCGTTAATATTGTGGGCAATCCTGACTTACCAAGGAGCAATGCTAGAGATTACATGGAGTTATGGACCCCTAAGCAAAGGGTGTGGAGGGAAAATAACAGCCTCAACACGATCACATGTAGATGTTTCTAAGATTGTTGAAGTTTCTGAGGATGCAACTTCAATTGGAAAATTTTCCAATGAAGTTCAATCCCTAAGGCATTTATTGTCAGAATTGGAATCTCAATCCACTACAGTTGCCTCGTCCAACTTTGTCAAATCAGGTAATGCTCTTCTTGCCAATTTTGAAATACTTCTTGGGTTATAGATTTTGGAGCAAATAGACACATGGCATGCGCTTCACCTTGATTCACTTCCTATGCATCATGTTCGGGAATAGAAGAAATCAACATATTGGATGATTCATTAGCCAGTATATTAGGATCAAGTTCTGTTGCAAGTATTCCTACTTTGAATCTCTCCTTGGTTTTGCATGTGCCTAGCTTTCCTATTAATATTTTGTCTATTAGTTATATTACTAAGATTCTTAATTGTAAAATCTCTCTTTCCTTACCCATTGTATTTTTTAGGAGTGGAAAACAAGGAAACAATTGGCAATGGTAGATTGCAAGATGGCCTAGACTACTCGGTAATAGTGTAGGTTTCTCAAATCTGAGTACAAACCAAGTTTTGCTAGGACAATCAAAAAGTACTAAGCAATGTTATAATCTAGTGGCATAAAAGATTAGGACATTCTTCTTTTTATTATATCCCTTTTTGCTTAGACAATGCGAATTTGAATCTTTAGGTTGTGATGCTTGTGAATTAGCTAAGCGTAAGAGATGGTCTTATCATTCAACAAATAATTAAAACCTTGATTCCTTGTTATGAAAATTCACTTTGATGTCTGGGAACCTACTCAAACCGTATCTATATGTGATTATAGATGGTTTGTTACTTTATTGACTGTTGCATTGATTTGGGTTTACTTGGTAAGAACAAAGAGTGAGGTGTTTTCTTGTTTCCAACAATTCCATAAAATGATCTATACCCAATTTGATGCCCAAATTAAATTTCTAAGAATTGATAATGGTAAAAAATACACGATTAAAATCCTTCAAAATTATTTAGAGACATGGAATTATACATCAAACCAAATGTGTTAAAATTAATGTTCAAAATGGGGTATTTGAACAAAAAAATAGACATTTACTTGAGGTAGCTTGAGCTCTCATGTTTACTGTTAATTTTCTTACACTTTATTGGCAGGATGTTTTGTCTAGAGCCTATTTAATCAATCGAATGCCTCTTAGTACTTGACTTTAAAACACCCTTGGAAGTTTTGCAAAGTGGAAAGTTATATGTTGTTCCACCTAAGGTCTTTGGTTGTGTGCTTTGTTCATAAGACAAATGCTAGGACATTTGAACCTTGAGATCTTAAATGTGTCTTTGTAGGATATTTTTTGGTACTCAAAAGGGTTGTAAATGTTATCATCCACCTTCTAGGAAGTAATTCGTTAGTATGGATATCATGTTTCTGAAATCTAAACCATACTTCCAACCACCTCTTCAGGTGAGCATAGGAAGGAAGAGGTCATTAGTCCTTCCACATTATCAATTTGGGGAGATAGATGTACAATCAACTCAGGAAGGAGAACCAACTTAGGCTGAAAGTAGATTGGATAGACTGGATTTGAGAACATGTACTCGTTGAATCAAATGAGTGAGCCCATTGAGCATGATACTCTTGATAAATTGGACTCTCTAAATTCAAATCTTGAAAACCTTGAGGTATGGAATGAAACCACTTTGGTTCCTACTTCTATATTTTTATTCTTGATATTCCCATTGCTCTAAGAAAATGTGTTAGAACTTGCACTAAACATCCCATCTCTAAGTTTGTATCATTGAGAATTGCTTGTCATGTATCTATTTGCACCATAATCAATTATCCATGAATCAAAATGAGCAGTAAATGCATTACCTAAGTGCACAAGATGTGAGGTGGCACTTGTCGAATCAAGTTGACACAGATTGTCGTTTGAAATTTTGGATGTCGATAGGTGAAAAAGTGTTTTCTACTGTTGAACTGTTCTCCACTGTCTCTGATAAATTAGCTTTAACTTTGTAAGAGTTATCTTTTTTCCCCCCACGACCATGGAGCTTCCAACAAGTCTCTCTAGTATGACGAGGCTTCCCACAATGATCACAGTGCAGGTGATTCTTATTAGAACCAGGAGCCTTGGATTGCTCAAGAGTAGTAGAAGCAGTCAATCAGGACTTCTCAACTGGGGATAAATAAACCATGACACTCCTGCTTTCTTCCTGCTGTACAAGTGCATAGCCTTGCTCAATAGATGGAAAAGGTGAAGTAGTGAGGACTTGGACCTTTATCTGGTCAAATTCAATGTTCATTCCGGCCAAAAAATCATAGACCCTCTCTTTTTGTACAAGCTGATAAAACTTTATTGCATCACTAATACAATCCGCTTGGAAGTCTTGATAATCCAATTCCTGCCATAATCCACTTAATTTAGAATAATATTGAGAGTGTCAGCTTACCTTGCTTTGTGCCATAAATTTTATTGCGAATTTCAAAAACTTGAGCATCATTATCCATGCTTGAGTAGGTAAGAGCTGTAGCTTTCCAAATTTTTTTAGCAATATCCAACAATAAATATTGTTTGGACATTTGAGGCTGTATGGAATTGATCAGCCAGGACATAACAAGAGAATTTTAGAATCCCATTGATTGAATGTGGTAGAAACATCTAGTTTGGTCTTCTCTCTATTAATATATCCTTCCAATCGACAAACTTTAATAAATAACAAAGCTGATCTAGACTAGGCTAAATAACTATCACTACCATCAAGTTTAATTGGGCTAATTTGAAGGTGCGGATTGTCATTAGCAATATTAATTGTCCCTAATTTAGCGTCTTGGATGTCTGTTGGTGTTCTCATAGTAACAGAGAAAGGAAATAACGAATTGATCCAAGAAAAAAAGAAACAATAACCTGGTAGTGACGAATCAACAGCAACCGATCAAATAGCCGGAGTTGGGACGAAGAGGCGAGTTGAACGGCCAGAAAAAATCTTCAACAACCGGTGATCGGAGTTGGGTAGCAGGAGTCGGGATGAAGAAGCGAGTTGAGTGATCAGAAAAAACTCAACAATCGTTGATCAGAGAGCGGAACGGTCAGAAAAAACTTCAACGATCTGTGATCGGAGTCGGGATGAAGAGACGAGTTGAGCGAACGAAAAAAAACTCAACAACCTGTGATTGGAGGGCACGTGTTGCACGCGCCAGTGCATGGACAGGAAGGCAGAATCTTGTGGCGGCGGAGGATTCTGGCCGCAAAATTTCGCAGAGAATGTCGTGGGAGAATTGGTCTTTTGCTGGTAGGGGCGGTGACAAAAAATAAGGTCGCGAAAGACAATGGAATTGTGGCCCATAATAGTACTGGAGAGAGAAAACAACTCTGATCTCCTTAAGTATGCACGGGCTCTGATACCATGAAGATTTCTGAGAATGTGTTGTTTTATTTAGATCTGTATGTATATTTATACAAGAGGAATTCTATAAAAAAATAAACAATTAAACTAGGAAATATATCTATTTAGGACTCAATTCTAGGACCTAGTCTTATAGCAAATTGCTATGATTTGGTCACACATACTAACAAACACAAAATACGAAACCCTTTTTTTTCTCATTGATCCCCATTGGGAGTTTCCACAATTGGATTTAGATAGCCTAAAGCCTTACGTTTTCCACTTTCCTCCAAGGCCCCAATTCTTGGATTGTGCAGCCCCTAGTCATTACACTCTCTCCAATCTCTCTAACGGAGTGTGCAACATCAGGCCATTACCTCTCTCCTTACAATATTCTCGAGGAAACATGTAGCCATTACCTACCTTAGCTTTGACACATCATGTCACCTCTTGTGTCTCATTAAGCTTATCTCAGACTCTTGTGTCTCATTAAGCATATCTCATTCACTTTCATGGTCTTGCACCTCAATGTGCTTGCATGTTGTGTGCTTGCACCTCATGTGCTACATCTCATTGTTCTTTCACCTCATGTGCTACATCTCATTGCACTTGCACCCCATGTGCTACATCTCATTGCACTTGCACCTCATCTGCTTACTCAATTATTCCCAAGCTCTATTGCCAACTTCTCATAAGTGGGCAAATCATTCATTTGAACCGCGAGGGTCTTAACTCATTCTCGGTACAATTATTCATTTGGCTAGTGACGTTCTCAACCCATTCTTGGGGCAGCATTGCATGTAGCACACAACATCATGCTTTTTTGATAGCAATAGATATCAACTTGTCACTAATAACAGTTGTAGCTAGCCATCTTTCTACATGGTATAAGGCTCGTGTGGCACTCCATTTGGATACATCCAAATCGAGTCAGCCTAACACGCTAGCCCACTCATTGGGTCACATAGCTCGAATTATTACCAAAGGCAACCAAAAGCAATGTAAAATATTGAATATCTCAAACAAGAAACTCAATAGCATAGTTGAACACAATGTTCTTAAAGAAAGAGTCTACTTATATTAAATAAAAATATTACAATCATTGGGACAACCTCTAATCGCTTATAGAAGGGTGCAACACCTACCAGAATCGATGGAAGAGAACAACAACTCTAGTAGCCCACATGTCCAGCTGGCCCAGTCGTCACTGGTGCTAAACCAATCTTTTTCCCCTAAAGAACCTTGAACATAAAATGCCTTATGACAGGAGGAGACATCAAAATGCTTCACGTGCCACACCTCTCTAATAATAACATGAAAATAGATATGCTTATTTCATTTGTTGCAAAACTCATTATAATGAGAACTCTATTTTTCTATAAATACTTTCATTTTTCATATGACATAGTGGAAAATTAAATCTCACCCCGTGACACCTTGGACCTGCTCTTGGGATGGCAACATCCAATTTGATGAAAATAATTGTCAAATTAAATAAAATATTATTATTTTAATTAATTTCTATTTTTTCATTTTCCTCCATTTATCTCTCCCTTCCCCCTATGATGCTGCTTATTTTAGTAAATACAATACCTTCTGTAGAGGTCATAGTTGGATTATATTAGGTTTATGTTATTCAGTGACTATTATTTTACTTGAATTATTGTTTTCTTTCATTTATTATAACCTAAAATCTTAGATGGGTGGAAAGAAAGATGGACAGGGATGAATATATTTGAATGAATTAATTGAATAAGATGAATGCAAATGTTATCATCTAAAATTGATGATGCATGCAGAGATTTAGGATTTTTTTTTTTTTTCAGTTCGTTAGTCCAGTTCTTTCTAATGGGATTGATTGCTAAAATTGAAACCAATTTGAAAGCTTGATGATTGAATTGATAAAATGCAAAAAATATAGCCAAAACTGATTACGGGAGTAAAAGTTATTTAGCCTTAATATCTTTACCATTTTAACACATTACAATTTGCAGCGCTTGTGAGATATCAAAGGTATATGCATGAATTTGCAATTAGGTGTGTGGTTGTGTGCACAATCTCAGAAAAAATAGAAATCATTTCCTTCAATCATGTGTCTTTCTATGTGCCTACTAATATCATTTTTCTACTGTATGACAAAAGTCATATTGGGTCCATATTCTTACTTGTATGTAGTAGATGAGTGAAATTTGATACCAAGTTTGTTTGTCTACAGTCTTTTGCAGATTCGTGGGTTGATTTTCTTCTCGAGGAATCTGAAGAAAGGGGGAAGAGGGAATTTGCTGAGGATACTCGTAGTTCTAAGGACGATACACATGAGAGAAGTCCTATACCAGGGGTTGATTTATCACCAACAGCTGCTACTTTATCTGGTGTCTCAAGACCCAAATATTCTCCACCCCAAAACTCTAGTCCTATCCCCGTTCAAGGAAGTATACGGGCATTTGAACCATCTGATTCTGAGTTCTCAACAGTTCCTTTAACATCCTCAGATAGCAATTATCGGGTTTCAAGATTAATGAAACAATGAAAATATGTTAAGCCATGTAATTAATTCAAGTTTAAGAGTTATTCATTGATTTTACAGTTAGCAGTTTTGTTCGTTCAATTCTTCAACACTAAGATGAGTTATCGCATAGTTGCTATTGCATATATGTATTAATTGCCCAAATTGATATACTTGCGCCGAAAAATCCTAGACACGTTCGTCATAGTTTTCTTGTAAAACATGTGTTTAATCAAATACAAATTGTTTGCTGTTTGTCGCTCAGTTTTATTTTATTTCCCTCTGTCGACATAATTTGCATTTGCCTCATACATGTCAGAATTGGCATGAGCCCGACCGCGAAAACTTACGAGGGACTGGCTGTTGTCTGAATAAGAAAGAACTCTGAAATGCAGTAAAAACTAATAGTTCGCTATCATTCTTATTAATTTTGTTATCATCTAAAATCTTAATTTCAATTCTATTAACAGATGTATTTAAAGCATGAATTTAGAAGAATTTGTTACAAACACTACAAAAGATACTAATTATCAAGAAAGTTGAATATGATTTGGAAATGAGGAACTTGGTTGGATTTATTTTCAGATCAAGGTTATACACTCCAAACAATAGAATTTCTGTAAGATGTGTATCGGCTCATTAGAAAAATGTCCACCGTGTAAAAAGGGATCTTCAACAGCTTCAGAATGATCCGCAGAAATAAAGGTAATTGTATTGACAACCAGCGGTAAATCAACCTCTAGTATCACTGAATGATAATTCTTGGATAGAAGCCAAACAAGATTCTCTCAAAGCCTAAGCTTCGGCAACAAACACATAACATGAACCTAGTAGTATCAGCATAAGTTAGTCACTGCTAACTATAGCAGTAACTGAATAACTACTAGTACCAGCTTATGTACAATGACAGCTAGATATAGTTGTGTATAAATAAGACTTCTACTTCAATGAATAAATCAATTAATTATTCAGATCACATGCTTACTAACATGGTATCATGGCTGAGTTCTTATTCATCTGCGTATGCATCAGTCTCGGCAGCCAAGCAGATTGTAGCTGCTCAGAGTACTTATCTGTCAAAATATAGTACCTCGTCGTACTTCCTTCATCACAACTCAGTCGTGGTGATACCGGAATTAACTTTCAATAATTTTTCTTCATGGAGAAGGTCATTCTTAATAGTAGTTTCCATCCAAAATAAGCAAGGATTTCTGCATGGTACAATTCAGAAGCCAACAACAGAGGATCGATTTTATCTTTCTTGGATTTGGTGTAATACTTGATAGGTGCTTGGTTGTTAAGATCAATCTCTCCTTCCAATTGCCTCGACTGTGTTCTGTTTGAAAGATGCCAAACAAATCTGGGAGAAGTTGCATCAAAGGTTTTCTCAACTGGATGATTCCAAAGTATGTCATCTATAACACGTGCTCATCAATGTTAGATAAGGTACAATGTCTGTAGACTCTTATTTCACTTAATTGAATGTTGTTTGAGAAGAACTTAGGGTGTATAAACCTTTTCCAACTTATTCATGTGACGGATGTAATTCACAATGTTTCCAAAAGTTTGTAGATGTAATTCCAAAGGATTAAATTTTGAAATTTCTCAATGGACTTAATGAATCTTATTAGGTTTAAGATCACATAATATAGCCATCTTTGGATCAAGTATATAATATGGTCCTTAGAGAAGAAACACAGAGGTATTTGCTATTACAAACTCAGTCATTCACTGAGTCTTCAGTTAGATTTGATGTAGTTTGTATTTATTGTGGCAAGGCTGGTCACATTAAGGCACAATGTTATAGGTTGATTGGATTTCCTCCTGACTTTAAATTCACTAAATCTAAGACTCCTAGTGGTGTACCTAATATAGCTAAATCAAAATTTGTTGTTAATATCAATGCCACCACTTCTGTTGCTTCTGGCAATTATGATTCTCTTAATCTGTTTAAGGAACAAGTGCAGAAGCTTCTATTGTTGCTTGGTGATAGTGATTCTTATATATCTGCACCACAAGTTCCTTCAAGTTCTCAAGTTAATACTACAAGTATTTTTAGCTAATTCTATTCTTGCGCAGTGGATTGTTGACACATGTGCAACAGATCATATTGCTTGTGATATGTCCTTATTCATTGAATTTGATCCTGTTTCTAAGGCTACTATTGGCCTAATAGTTCTAGTGCTCTTGTTAAAGCTATGAGATCAGTTCATCTTAATTCTTAGCTACTGCTTCAAAATGTTCTCTATGTTCCTACATTTTCTTTCAATGTTCTATCTACTAGTAAATTGCCACCGCTCATGATTGTTGTTTTATTTTCCTCTATAATCAGTGCTTTACTAAGGTCCTTTCCACTTGGAGGACAATTGGCGTTGCTAATAAGAAGTCTAGGCTCTATTATTTGGCGCACGAGTTGTTAGGACCTATATCTACATATTATGTAAATTCTATTTCATTTGATGTTTGGCATCATAGGTTGGGATATCCTTCTGATGACAGATTTCAAGTTTTAAAGTCTCAATT
>CAOGCB010456563.1:0-11944 GCA_948266635.1 Cnidoscolus chayamansa | reverse complement strand
TTTCTGCCAAACGTCTGGCCTCTGGTGCCATTGAAGCTGTTGGAATGTTTCTCTAGGCTCGTCTCTTGAAAGGCATCTTTGTGATGGTAAATGATGAAAACAGAAAAAGATAAGGTAGGAAAATCAAGTAGGGAAATAATGCAGGTCAGCTGTCGTGAGGGAAGGTGGAGATTTCTAGGTTTTCGTTTGGGATTTAGAGAGAAATGTTTTGTGATTGAGAGAGAAATGAAGGATTTGGAGGTAAGGGGGAAAGATATTGGCAGTTGATTCTTATAATAGGTCACGTCGAGAAGTTGGGAAAATTAAAATCGTGACTTTCCAATGAACAGACGCATCTTAAAAAGTTACCGTTTAATGAGTCGCACCCATGACTTAAGATGTCGCGCTTGCGACTTGATGAATGTACCTTATGTCTGATTTTTGGCCCTTTTTGCGCTCGCGAAATTTCTTGTCGCGGTCGCGACTTTGTCAAATTTCCCTTGTTGCATGAGACTCGCATTCGCGCGGCTAAAGTCTCGTCGAAAGCAAATGAATCACAGTTACTGTATCCTTTTTGCTTCAATTCGTGCTCCCCAATTTTAAGTCGTGGTCGCGACTTTGTGTCAAAAAGTTTATGTCTGAATATTCCACCAATTCACGCTCGCAAATTTTTAATTCGCGGTCGCAAATTTCTTCAAAAAGTTTATGCCTGAAAAATAGTGCTTTTCGCGCTCGCGACCAGTTCTTTTGCGCACGCGAATTCTCCTCTGTTAAATTTTTCAACACTTGTTTATTCTCCAAATCTTAGAAAAACTCATTGGTTAATGTGTATCAATCCTTAATTTGGCTTGGATTTATGAAAAACAATAAGTAAAATACATATAAAACTAAATCAAAGCAAAACAAAACAATTAACACTCAAACTCAAATAAAAAAAAAACACACTAGTTATTTTATTTCTTTTAATCAAACACTAAACTGTACAACTTACATTGCAGCAGTTACACATATTTAAGTTTGAAAATCACTTTTCTCACCTAAATATAATTTGCAACGTTGTCCATTGACCATGAAAGTTGACTTATTCGTTAGATTTTTCAATTCTACTGCTCCATTGTGCAAACTTCGCACAACCTCAAAAGGTCCACTCCATCTTGATTTTAATTTTCCGGAGAACAATCTTAATCTTGAATTAAATAACAATACTCTATCTCCTGTCTTAAATGATTTGGTTTTAATAATTGAGTCATGTCATTTCTTTGTTCTTTCTTTATACAATTTGGCATTCTCATATGACAGCAACCTTATTTCGTCTAGTTCATTCAATTGCAATTTTCTATGTATCCTTGCCTTAGCTAAGTCAAAATTCAAAGATCTAATAGCCCAAAAGGCTTTATATTCTAACTCTATTGGCAAATGACATGCTTTTCCAAAAATAAGGCGATGAGGTGACATTCCAATTGGTGTTTTAAATGCTATACGATACGCCCAAAGTGCATCATCCAACTTTAAAGCCCAATCCTTACGAGATGAATTTACAATTTTGTCCAAGATCCATTTTAGTTCCCTATTTGATACTTCTATTTGTCCACTAGTTTGAGGATGATATGGGGTGGATACCTTATGGTGCACTCCATATTTCCTCAAAAGGCTTTTAAAGGATTTATTCAAGAAATGAGTACCTCCATCACTTATAATTGCTCTTGGAACTCCAAATCTGGCAAATAAGGCTTTTAGAAACTTTACCACTATGACAACATCATTTTTCACACAAGCTTGTGCTTCCACCCATTTAGACACATAATCAACAGCCACCAAGATATAACTCTTGTTTTGTGAAATGGGGAATAGTCCCATGAAATCAATCCCCCATACATCGAATATTTCAACTTTAAGTATGATTGATAATGGCATCTCATCTCGTCGGCTTATGTTTCCCATTCTTTGACACCTGTTACAATAAGAAACAAAAAATTTTGCATCATGAAATAAGGTAGGCCAATAAAATCCGCTTTCCAAAACCTTTGCAACTATTTTGGCAGCACCTTGATGTCCTCCATATGGGCTTGAGTGATCATTCTCTAATATACCTTGTACCTTAGTCTCTCCCACACATCTCCTAATTATACCATCTACACATACCTTGAACAGAAAATGTTCATCCCACAAGAAATCTTTAATATCTGAGAAGAATTTTTTCTTTTGTGCATATGTCATATCAGGAGGCAAAATATTAGAAGCAAGATAATTTGCAATATCAGCATACCAAGTTGTGTGCACATGTTGAACTAACATTAAGTTCTCATCTGGAAAATTCTCATTAATATCCCTAGATTCTCCTATTGGTCCTTGTTCATCCTTTAATCATGACAAATGATCTGCTACTAAATTTTCAGATCCCTTTTTATCTTTAATTTCTATATCAAACTCTTGCAGTAACAATACGCAACAAATAAGACGCGGTTTAGCATCTTTTTCGCAAAAAGGTACTTTAATGCCGAGTGATCTGTATAGACAATAACTTTGGATCCTAATAGATATGATCTGAATTTATCAAATGCATACACCACAGCCAACATCTCTTTTTTAGTGGTAGTATAATTAATTTGAGTACTATTCAGAACATAGCTAGCATAATAAATGACATGTAATTTTTTATCACGTCTTTGAACCAACACATAACCAACAGCCACATCACTAGCATCACACATGATTTCAAAAGGTAAAGTCCAATCAGGTTTGGCCATGATTGGTGCACTCACTAAGGCATGTTTCAAAGTATTAAATGCAACTACACAATCTTGTGAAAAATCAAATGGAACATCTTTTACTAACAAGTTAGTTAACGGCTTAGCAATAATAGAAAAATTCTTTATAAACCGTCTATAAAATCCAACATGACCTAGAAAAGACCTAATCCCCTTAATTGTTGTAGGAGGAGGTAACTTTTCTATAATGTCAATTTTTGCTTTATCTGTTTGAATTCCATTCTTGCTAATTTTATGCCCTAATACAATTCCTTCCTCAACCATAAAGTGACATTTCTCCCAATTAAGAACTAAATTAGCACTCTCACATCTAGCTAATACCAAATCTAAATTTCTCAAACAGGTTTCAAAAGAATCACCATAAACTGAAAAATCATCCATAAACACTTTCATAATCTCTTCAATGAAATCATTAAAAATAGCCATCATACAACGTTGAAACGTAGCAGGAACATTACACAAACCAAAAGGAATGCGTCTATATGCAAATGTACCAAATGGACAAGTAAAAGTAGTTTTTTCTTGATCATTATGAAATATAAAAATCTGAAAAATATCTTGAGTATCCATCTAGAAAACAATAAAAAGTATGACCAGCAATCCGTTCTAACATTTGATCTATAAATGGTAATAGAAAGTGATCCTTTCTTGTAGCTGAATTTAGTTTTTTGTAATCTATGCATACTCTCCATCCCGTAGTGGTCCTAGTAGGGATTAACTCGCCATTTTCATTTCTTACAACGATCATTCCTCCTTTCTTAGGAACACATTGAATGGGACTAACCCATTGACTATCTGAAATTGAATAAATTATCCCTGCATCTAGCAATTTAATGATCTCTTTTTTCACTACTTCTTTCATGTTAGGATTAAGTCTTCTTTGTTTTTCTGCCTTAGGTACATAACCCTATTCTAAATGTATATGATGTATTACTCGATTAGGGCTTATACCTTTAAGGTTAGAAATCTACCATCCTATACTCTTAATCCTTTTTCTAAAAATGGTTTGCAATTGGCTTTCTTGGTCCTTGGTTAAATTATTTGAAATGATTATTGGAAGTGTGGGATCCTTTCCTAGAAAAGCATATCTCAAATGACTAGGTAATTCTTTAAGCTCTACTATCGGTGGTTGTTCAATTGATGGAGGTAAAGGTCCATCCTCTCTAAACAAAAGTTCTAGTCTTTCATGTTCAATTTCATCATTTTCAGTTTCATTTTCAAATTCAACATTCCCATCTACGACAAACAATTCCTTAACACATGTATCAATGACATTAATTTTCATGCAAATCCTTCTTCAATAGGATATTTCATAGCTTTATCCATGTGAAACTCAATGGTATCTTCTCCTATCCTAAAGATTAATTTCCCTTCTGATACATCCACTAATGCCCTACCAGTGTTCATAAATGGTCTACCTAAAATTAGTGGACAGTTTTTATCATACACAAAATCTAATATCACAAAATCAGTTGGAAAGATAAATTTATCAACCTTCACAAGCACATCTTCAATAATACCATATGGTCTTTTAATTGATTGATCAACAAGTTGCAACACCATATTGGTGCGTTTCACTTCATCCTCTAATCCTAATTGTTTAAATATAGACAATGGCATCAAGTTAATGCTTGATCCCAAATCGCAAAGGCATCTAGGAAAGTCCACCTCACCCAACCTACAAGGTATGGTAAAACTTCCAGGATCCTTGAGTTTGGTAATTAATTTACTCGAGATTATAGAACTATAATCTTCTGTCAAAGTCACAGTTGACACATCTTCCCAACTACGTTTCTTTGAGATTAAATCTTTAAGAAATTTACCGTAGTTCAGAATTTGTGTAATGGCTTCCATAAAAGACATATTTATATGCACATTTTTCTATTTATTGATAAAATTCAAGAATTGCTTATCTTGTTCCTGCTTTTTGAGTCTTTGTGGAAACGGTGGTCTGGATTGTAGAATTTCCTCCTTGTCTTGTTCTTTTGTTCCTGCAGGTGTATCATTCTTACTTGGTTCCAAAACCGGTATAACAGAATCAAAATTCACAATATTAGCATCAATACCCGAAGGAGCTATATTTTCTAAGATTTTTCCACTTCTCAACACAATGGCACTTACATTTTCCCTAAGGTTCTTTTCAGTATTGCTAGGAAGATTTTCCATCCCACGTGATGTAATGGCATTAGCAAGTTGCCCTACTTGCACCTCCAAATTATATATAGAAGAGGAATGATTCTTAAAAAATTGATCAAATTTATCTTCTAACCATTTGAAATTCTCATCTTGGTTAGTCATTCTTTGATTTCTCCCATCTATGAATTTGTCAATTTTATTTGTTAATTGACCTATTCTATCATAAGATTGATTACCTTGATTTCCTCTTTCTTGATTTTCATTGTTCCTCCAATTATTAGGATAATTCCTAAATCCAGCATTATAGTTATGCGAATACGGATTGTTCCGAACTTGTCCTTGGACATAGTTCACTTGTTCCTCCATATTCGGATTTCTATAATTACATTCATCAGTAACATGTCGCATTTGGCCACAATTTTCACAATGTAAAACAACATATTTATTAATATTCAGGTTGTCAATCTTATGACTTAAGGCAGAAATTTGTGCTTGCATGATAGTTAGAGTGTCTAACTCATGAATTTTCTTTCCAGCACTTGAACTAGAAGACACTTGCAAGGAATTTACATGACTTACCTGGGCCCTTTCAGTTGGCCACATACTGTTGTTATTTGCCATTTCTTTCAACAATTCAAATGCATCATTTGATGTCTTCTTCATCAATAAACCTCCTGCCATAGCATCTATGGTTCCTCTTGTAGCAGGATTTACTCCATTGTAGAAGGTTTGAATCAAAATATTTTGTGGAAGGCCATGGTGTGGACAAGCTCTTTGCAATTCCTTATACCTTTCCCATGCCTCATAAAGAGATGCAGCTTCATGTTCAGTGAAAGAGGTAATCTCTTTTATCACCTTGGCTGTCTTAGCCAAAGGGAAGTACTTGGACAGCAATGCTTGGGCCAATTGTTCCCATGTGGTAATGGAATTTAGGGGCAAGGAGTTCAACCAAACCTTGGCTTTTCCTTCAAAGTAAAAGGAAAAAGCCTAAGCTTGATAGCTTCTGCAGGTACAAAGTTCACTTTGAATGTATCACATATTTCCAAAAAGGTGGCAATATGTGCATGTGGATCCTCATTTGGCAATCCATAAAACTGGACACTATTTTGCAGCATTTGCAATAAAGCCGGTTTAATCTCGAACTGATTAGCATTAACCAGTGGTCTTACTACTCCTTGTTGCGAACCCGTAAGGCTAGGAATGACATAATCCATTAGCTTTTGCTGCTGCGGTGGTTGATTTGGTTAATTCATAATTCCTGAAACTCTTTTCTTCTTTTTCTTCTTTTGACTGGACAGAAACTTCTCAATCTCAGGGTGATATTCCTCTAATTCTGAATTTGAAGATCTTGTCTTCAGCATACACAATGATGAATCAACGTTCCTGCCAAAGGTTGTAATTAGTATTTAATAGAATTAAACAAAATAACCTACTAAAACATATAAACATAAACATAACAAAGCATTGCAAATCACACATAAAAAGTTTTCACAAATGACAAAACATCGTTCCCCGACAACGGCGCCAAAAACTTGTTGCTTGATAACTCGCAAGTATACGGATCGCAATGTAGTAATAAAAATATCGTTCCCATGAGGAACATGTTATGTCCACATATTACTCATTTTTATGTCGTGTTTGCAACAAAATAATAAATTGATAAATAATTGTCTAATTCTAATAAGAAATTAAAATAGTAACTTTAAACTTAATTTAATTTCAGAGATATAACAACTCAAAAGAATGGATCATGCATTTTTAAATTCTTTCCCTTAATATAAACTCGGGTTTTAGGAACTTAATGTTCTTAAATGCATTCATAAAGTTTTAACCAACCTCTCGGCCTGTATTAAAAGCATATAATACATCTATGTCTAGATGTACTCAATTCCTTATTTTAACAAACTATAAACCTAAAACTTGCCTTTTGATTATTTCAACAAGTTAGAATTAATTCCTGTCAAAATAAGTTAAACATATTTCATGCACTTTATTTTAATCATTATCATGCTTAAAATAAATGCTATCTTATTGAGATGGAATGTTTAATTTCCTTTTGAGAACAAACAAACCATTAATAATCAAATGAAAAATCAATAACATAACTTCAAGAATCATTTTATTCATAAAATCCACATTTGTACAATGCGAGTTTTGATAAGAGTATCTAAGTACAACAAACAAGAGATTTTAATGAACAAGAAGAAGATTAACAAAAGACAATCACTTCTCGCCTCTATAAGGGCGTCACACGTCAAGGAATCTCTTGATTTGATGTTGGGTTTGATCAATGGAAGGACTTTCGCCTCTTCTGGAAAATGTCTTGAGTTTTGCTTTCTCTGGTTTCTGCTATGTGTTCTATATCAGATTCTCCCTCCTTACTTCTTGCTCCCTTGATGTAAATTTATAGAGAATTGAAGTTGGAAGTTGTAGATGCAGTTGGTGGATCAGTTGGGGTTGTTTCTAGCCGGTTTTAGCAACTGTCACCGAATGGACACCTTGAACCAACATGGCTCCTCGACCAGCCTTTAGTTCTGCAACTGCTGGATGCCGTGTCGTGACCATGCAAATGGAAGTTGCGGTCGCGACTTGATCACAGAAGCTACTGTCTGATTTATGGCATAATTCGCGATCGTGAAGATTAAAGTCGCGCTCACGACTTTCTCTCCAGAGTTACTGTCTCGGTTGTGGTCCAAATCGCGACCATGAGGAAATAAGTCGCGCTCGGGACTTTCTCCTGAGTTGCACATTCAGCCCCATATTTCACCCTTTCAATCACTTTTTGCTTGATATGTACATTCCAAGGCTTGACTTCATACCTGCAAGATTTCTAACCCCAAACTACAAGAAAACAAATAAAACATAACACAAACACACAAAACCACACAAAATAACACAATGAAATATGCTACTTTGGCAATGCCATCACATCACTTACAAATACATATATAATTTCGATAAAAAAACAAACACGTCCGTAAAATTTTAGATTAATGTATATTTCACAATTTTAAATATTTGCAAGTCAAGCAAGCACATCAAATTCGGGACTTTAAGTAACTTAAGCAAGCACATCAAATTCGGGACTTTAAGTACCTTAAGCAAGAACATCAAATTCGGGACTTTAAGTACCTTAAGAAGCACATCTATAATTTCATTGATTCTTGCACTTCCATTTCCATTCCTATATCTTTCTAGAATATTTTAACATTCAAAATAAAATGTTAAACATTCAAATTCCAAATCCAACCTACCATTATAAAATGGGTAGCAAACATATAAATTTTCAAACTAAAATTTCAAAGCAACACAAGCTCCCAAAATTTGCCAAAATTTTAGCATTTACCATTCCACTTTCCTTTTATGCTAGTTCTTCACCATTTTAGGCAACAAAATCCATTTGGACAGCAAGGCTACCAATTGTTCAAAACAATTTACAAGTCACACAAAATTGCTTCAATTCGCACAAACTCAAATTTTTACCCGATTCAATTAACATTTTCACACCATTTGATATACAAAATGAAAAAAAAAAAAGCAAACTCCTAAAGTTCCCTAAGGGAATTCTACTGATTTACAAAAGATAACATGAGATAGAACAATGTAGAACTGGAATGCTCTTCCAAGGTGAACCCAAAGGACTTTTATAGAGTCCAAGGAGGAGAGAGAATCAGCAGATCTGGTGAGCAAATCGCTCAAGATAAGATTTTGGAGAGATTTCCGCAAGGCTTATCCGAGAAAGAGTCAAGGCCGCCTCAAGACTGGCAGAATTGAATGTGGGCCAATTCAAAGTTGGCGGCATCAAGGCTGGAGACTTTGAACGTAGGCTGCCCTTAAGACCGGCAACCTTTATGAGTAGGCCGTGTAAAACCCAATTTGACGGCGGCTTTGAATGTAGGCTGGCCTTAAGACCGACAACCTTTATGAGTAGGCCGTGTAAAATCCAATTTGACGACTACCGCCACAAACCAACATATATCCTTTTCAACATGTTTTGTCCTCACTCACATGCTTTTTGGGAGAACTTCCCAAAAGGTCACCCATCCTATAATTGCTCCAAGCCAAGCACGCTTAATTATGGAGTTCTTATGGAAAGGCTCCCGAAAAGGAATGTGCACCTTGTTGATATATATAGCTAGTACCTATCAAATCTCTTAAGCTATTCTCAATTGTGTAGTCCCATACCTGCACAATCTCAAAATCACTCAACTGTGCAGCCCCATCCCTACATACTCTCAGGATTCCTCATTTTCGGGTGTGGGATCGATTCATTTATGTATCCCTCCACCTAGAAGCCTGCTAGAAGTCGCTCCTTGTCTGTGCTCTCTCTAGCACTGGCGATCACTTCTCGCCCTCTTCGGTCCCGGGTATTACAGGCCGACCTAAGGCCAGCAGCGTTCACATGTAAGTCGGCCAAAGGCCGATAACCTTCAAGTATTTTCCTTTGTTCCCTCTTTGATTTTGATAAACTCTTCCGATTCACTTGTATTCAGAACCTGAATTTTAATAATAAACACCATTAAGTACCAATTACTTATATTTTTTTATACTATTAATAAGAATTAAGTATAAATCTTAAAAGAAAATATAAGTAAAATGTGATCTTATTAACATCCCCACACTTGAACTTTTGCTTGTCCTCAAGCAAAATAAATAAAATAAACAAGAGAAATCTATTAGTAAACTTTTGGTGCCCATTGCTCTAACCATACTGAAAACTTGTAATTAAAATACTTTAGTTAATCTAAATAAAATAGACTTTTAATCCCAGTGTTTAACAATTGAATTTTCTTTCAAAAGAAAAGTTCTTAGTTCATAAGAAAAAAAAAACATTCATTTAAACTTCATTGGGTATTGGCAAGTATGAGCTCCCTCAATTTTCCTTTTCCAAATAAGATAACAAAAAATGAAAGCATTTGGTATCCAATTTTCCCCCAGAATTTCTCTCTCTTCAATTTAGTCTTATTTTACTTATTGCCAACATTCACATTTTCTTTCTATTTTGCCTTACAGCAAAGTCAGACTTCACTCTTTTGAGGGACCAATGCCCGCTCATGTCAACCTGGCTTTTAAAAATTTTTTTTTGCCTTTCTGCCCTTCTCATTATTGTGAGTTTATTGATTCGACAATCCCAGGCTCATCACCCAAGTGACCAAGTTTTAAAGGGATCTCTATGAACTCTTCTTCACACTAACATTCAAGATTAGATACTCTTAACTCACTTACATGAGTCATTGGAGTAGATTTTTTTTTATAGCAGAATAAGACTATTTTTATAAGGGATCACTAAGGACAAGAAAAAAATTTCTACCTCTTTCACTAAGTGTTAAAGTGTTCTCAAAGAAATTTCAAGAAAAATTATCCCAACCATTTTTTTAGGAAGTAAACCTACTTGTTTTTTTCGACTTAAGGACTAGATTTTTCTTTCAAATATTAAATTCAAAGGCTAAACATAGGGTAAATATGCTTTCTATAGATTTCACTATTAAATTTTTAACTATGTAAATCAATCACAATGGTTGGTGAGGGAGGCCCTAATCTAAGTCAATTTCAAGATTTCATTGATGTGATAAAAACACCTAAGGATAAGAGTAAAGCATGGGAATTGCAATCAATCATGATGTGTGCAATGTGTGCAATCAATTATACATGTATAATCCTTCCCTACACTTTAATTGAATAATGTCCCCATTGTTCCTAAAATAATGCAAAATTAATGAGAAGAATAACAATATAAAGAATTGATTCCCTGGTGTCTAGTATTTTGTTAGTAAGAAAATTCCTCCCAAAATATATGTTATCCTTGTTTCATATACTAACATAAAACACTACAAGAAAAATGTCATATCTCACAGCATCATAAATAAGAAAAGAAAAGGAAGAACTTAAAAAGAAGAAGAAGAACTACTTACTTGGATTTTCTTGTATGTAAGAGGATGAGTGAGAGGGTGAAAAAGAAATGGTAACCGAGAGAAGGGGAGTGCGAGCAAGAGAGGGAGAGATCATGCGCAGGAGAGAAAAGAAAGAAAAATAAAAGACAATGAAAAAGAGAAGAGCCGACCAAAGTCTAAAAATTAGACAAAGGCCGGCTTACTTGTGCGCCGTTGGCCTTTGTAACCAGCCTTTAAATGTACCTAAAGTTTTAGGCCAGCTCAATGCTAGTAGCTTTTGTTTGGCTTTCTTTCTCTTTTTTTTTCTATGAGTACATATTGAAGGGTTAATTCCCTTAATATCAGCAATGGTCCACCCAATAGCTTCTTTATGTTCTTTTAGAACATCCAAAAGTTGTTGCTCTTGATTAACTGTCAAAGAAGAGGAAATAATTATTGGTAGAGTACCATAGATTCCAAGATATGCATATTTTAAATGACTAGGTAATGGTTTAAGCTCAAGCACTGGGGGTTGTGTCAATGATGGGACTGACTTCTTCTCACTTGTGCCTAGCTCCTTATAGTAGGAGGCTCGAAAATTTGGTGCTTCTTCCACACATTCGTCGACTAATTTTTCATTGATTTTTGGCTGGCCTTCATTCAAGGCTGCCGGCCTTCATTCCTTTCATCTAGATCCTTGAGAACTAGTTCCAAAGTCTCCACACATGCGTTCTCTTTAATGTTCTTACAGATAAATTCATCAATAACATCAATTGTGTAACAAGAATCACATTTATCATATTGCTTCATAGCCTCATAAATGTTGAAAGTTACTTCCTCATCCATAACTTTCAAAGTCAGCTTACCTTGTTCCACATCTATCAATGCCTTACTTATTGCAAGAAATGGTCTTCCTAAGATCATGGGTACCTCTCTATCTTCTTCTAGTTCCAAGACTATAAAGTCAACTGAAAAGATGAATTTATCCACTTTTACTAGGACATTTTCCACTATACCCTTTGGGTATTTGACACTTCTATGAGCAAGTTGTAGAGTGACGTGAGTCTCCTTGCATTCCCTAAGTCCTAGTTTCCTGAAAATAGATAGAGGCATTAAGTTTATACTTGCACCAGAGTCTATAAGAACTTTATCAAAATGAAAATTACCAATAGTGCAAAGAATAGTAAAACT
>CAOGCB010456058.1:0-13829 GCA_948266635.1 Cnidoscolus chayamansa | reverse complement strand
GTGATGCTTGTGTGATTTGATCCTCGTTTTGCTAACATTAGTTTTGTCTTTATTAATCCTCAGTTAAGCTGCTTGACTGGGGTGAAGAGGGCCACAGAACAGAAGCTGAGATTGCGTCACTAAGGGCAGCTTTTACCCAAGAAGTTGCTGTTTGGCATAAACTTGATCATCCTAATGTCACTAAGGTCACTTTCTCCATTTACAATTTATCTTCCATTTATGCAGGGGCAGAATTCGGTAATTGGTAATTGTATGTCCATGTGGCTTTCAGATGGCTATAGGTTTTAGCTATCAACAACCTGAAAATCAGTTAATTGCTTTCTCTCTTTCTCATCAGTTTATTCTGGTTCGGGGCCTGTCGGCTAACTTCCTGCTTTTGTCATGAAGTTATGGTCATTGTGGAATTATTTAGTTTTTCTGAAAATTTTTCCGTACTGATTCTGGGGGAGTTTACATTGGTCGTGACTCACGATACCTTTACAAAGGCATTTTGGGACTATCTTCTTGAAATCAACTTTCTTTCCTTTTTCTTTCCCTGAATTAATTTTTCAAGAAGAGAATCCAACTTTTTCTGTTTTTCCAAAAGGCATAACTCTCTGGGCACTAATTGTTTGTTTAGTCCATTGCTTCCCTTAAAGATTTATCGTTGATATTCTTCATTTTCTATTGGTTTTGCTTTTCAGCAATTTAGCTTAATAGGTTGCCCATTCAGAGCATTTGGTTTGTTACTTTGCCTAAATGTTGGTATTTAATTAAATGTTAAGTTACAATTGGGAAGTACTTGCTTTTTGAATGATTGATATTGATTTTAATTCCAATAATTCATCTGGGAACTATAAAGAACTGTAGGATTCTCTAGTGTCTTAAAAATTACAACAAATTTCAGTATATGGACAACATCAAGAATTTTTCTTTTTATCTGTTAGCACAACTCATCTATACATTGATGCAGGTTCTGGTGCTGTCTTTTTCTAGTCCGTGAAGGAGAATTTGAAAATATAACATACCTGAACTTTGACTTATCCGTGTTCAATGCATTTCAGTCAACTAATGATCAGACTGCTTTTCTTCCTTGTCTTTCATTCAGTTTATAGGGGCAACAATGGGCTCATCAGATTTGCAGATACAAACTGAAAATGGCCAAATTGGCATGCCAAGTAATATATGCTGTGTTGTTGTGGAATATCTACCTGGAGGTGCTCTAAAGTCTTACCTTATAAAGAACAGGCGAAGGAAGCTAGCCTTCAAAGTTGTTGTGGAGTTGGCACTTGATCTTGCCAGAGGGTATGCCACTCTTCAATTCCTTTTTAATATTTCTTATTCTATCTTTATGATATATAGATTTAGAAGTTCAAGAGTCATCTGTAACTTGTTACTCAGATAACAAAGCATTTGGAGTTCACATTGACTCATTGACTGTGCATTGTAGGTTAAGCTATCTTCATTCCCAGAAGATCGTTCACAGAGATGTAAAGACAGAAAACATGTTATTGGACAAGACACGCACTGTAAAAATTGCTGACTTTGGAGTTGCTCGTGTTGAGGCTTCAAATCCTAATGATATGACTGGGGAAACAGGAACACTAGGCTACATGGCTCCTGAGGTATTTGGCTTTACTGGAACGTTTAGCTTTCCCGTTCTCCTTTTCTTTTCTGGTTGGGGAATTGCTGGGGAAGGGTAGGTCAGGTTGGAGTTAGTTTGAATTTGTATCTTGTGCTTTGTCATTTTACCGGAAAATCTGTTGTAAATGATCAGTGCCTTGTACTATGCACGGGTTACAGGTTCTCAATGGCAATCCATATAATAGGAAGTGTGATGTGTACAGTTTTGGCATCTGTTTATGGGAGATGTACTGCTGTGATATGCCATATCCTGACCTTAGTTTCTCGGAAGTGACTTCAGCTGTTGTCCGTCAGGTATATATTATATTTTCCTCGCTCACTCTTGCATTACCACAGGCTTTCTGTGTTAAAAAAGAAAAAAACAGCAAGAGTAAATACGTATAACTTATTGGCTGGTTGTTCCCATATACAACAGAATTTGAGGCCAGAGATACCAAGGTGTTGCCCAAGCTCTCTAGCGAATGTAATGAAGAGGTGCTGGGATGCTAACCCTGACAAGCGGCCTGAAATGGATGAGGTTGTCTCCATGTTGGAAGCCATTGACATATCAAAAGGTGGGGGTATGATCCCTGTTGATCAACAGGGCGGTTGTCTCTGCTTCCGCAGGTATCGAGGACCTTGAATGATTAGACACGCCAATATGATCGTTTGAGGTATGGCAATCAAATTTGTAATTAACATTGAAGGCAAAGGACATTTGGCATATAAAATGAAGAGTGGAGGGTGGCGGATATAGGATCAAGCTGTTATCACAATTTCAGTTTACTTTTTTATTATTATTATTTTTTTTTAGTGCGCTCCATGTTGTTTATAGTACTACATATTTGTATTTTAATTTTTTTTATAAATATTTTTTTATATGATATGATATTCTTATAATATATTAATTTTAATAACTATATTTTAAGTGTTCATTGTTATAATATATATATATATATGTATGCTCATCCTATTTAAGTTGTGGCATTTAAAATGATTAGGAAGTTGTGGCTATTGCAATTGAAATAAGAAAAGAAGAATTTATTAAGTGCAACCGTTGTATGTACTTTCCATTTCCATTTCCATTCCTATTGTATACAGACATTAAGCATTTCTAGTTTCCATCTTCTTTCCTACGGCAAAGGAAATGTAAACTAAAGTTGGAAGCTTTACAATACTTGTACAGATTTTTTTTAATGTTCTGGGCAGACGATACATCAGTTGAATAAGAAACTGCGCGGTTGAGATCAAACCGTGGAGGAGAGTTGAACCTCTGGTTTATTTTGAGAACTATCTTCATCATTGTTCAACTGAGTAGTCTTGTAGTATTTTGCATACAATAAGATCTGAATCAATCCTGATATAGCTCCCAAACTGTTGGGAAGCTATAGCAAATGCAGGAATTTCATGTCAGAGTTATCTATGTTTCAATACGGCTTGTTAATTCATTAAAATTTCTACCAACTTTGCATTTTTGCTCCACAAGTAATTAAAGGGAAGAGGCCCTTACCACAACGTTGATATCGAATTTAAGCAGTGCATAAATCACCCAAATTATCCCATTACACAAGTTAGTAAGGGACAGGAAAAATGGCATGTACTTGACGCTCTTTGTCTTGATGACCATCCTCTGCAACAGAAATGGATAAAATAAATAAACAACAAAGAGGATTATGCAAGGCAAACAGAGAAACTTACCATTACTGTCAATGGAGAAGCATACATAATTATGTTGAGTATGATACACAATATCCCAACGAACATGGCTCTCTTCTTTGGAGTGCTGAATGCAAAGAGGGAGACCAGTATAACCGCAGCAACAAAAATAACTTCTAAAGTTAGTGCAATGGCGATCTTTCTCTGCAACCCACCTTCATATGTATGAGCATTTATTGATTATAGTATGAACATTATACAGTGATCGATATGAGAAAAACGTACTCGTTTTTGGATAGGAGAGTGGATGAAGAAGATGGAAACGTAGGTGATCTCTATAACTAAACCAACAGCGTTGATTGTAGTGACAAGAATGCTGTCTTCTTTGATGATAGGCAAGCCATAGAAGGACCACAATGCACAATTTAGCACAGTTGCTACATAAGGGTCAGGCTTGAACTCTTGCACTTCCTTTTGTTTAATTATCTTCACGAACGTTGGGCTGCAATTTATATATAGCCATTGTCACTTAAAAACGAATAAATGAAGAGAAATTAATCGAGGGTCATGAAGAAGATTACATGGGAGACAGAAATAAGCACAAAGAGACGACATTTCCTGTATAGAGAGGGAAATAAAAAAGAAAATAATATAATAATGATAAATATTGTCTGAGAGATATGCAAAACTGAAAATCAACACAGAGTATCTTGGTATGATTAGGGTTTGCAGGACTAACCAATGATCCCTACAAAAGTTCTAACAGTTCCAGTGTCTACCATTTTGTTTCTAATGGTGTTATCAGTATTCAGAGAGTATTGAGAGGAAGAAGACGATTGAAGTAAGAAAAAAAAAAAAACCCTTTTCTTCAGATTGAAAGGAAACAACTACAATAAGTCTTGGGGAAGGAGGTGAAGAATATAAAGAAAGAAACTAGGCTCAACGCAATTGGCGATGGTGAATTAGAATTAGTTTCAGGTTAAGTAGCTTAATGCATGGAATCACAAGAGGAGGTCCGGACGTGACGGTTCTATACAAGTGATTTTCTTGCATGGAAAAACTAAGTAGATCCATAATTATCGATCTATTTTTGTCTATGAATAACTACTCAACAGTTGCATTTGCTACAGTGAGAGCCTCTCACTGTTCTTCGTTGGAATTATAAGGTGCCAATCTATACAATTTATATAAATGAAAATTTGAGAGTTATTTCTCAAATTAGAACTTGGGAAGGACTATTAAATCAAGAACACTTTACTAGTGGATTGAAATTGTAATTTACCAATGTAATTAGCACTTCCTGATGATCTCATCTTTAATTAACACAAGGGAAAGGTGTGGCCTTCTGAGTTCAATTCAAAGGCTATTGGGTCAATCTGCCCCAAACATTATTTATAATTTATAGGCTCTATTGAAAACTTGATCTTAATTTAATAAATAATTTTATTGCTAAGTTCAATAAAAAAAGCTTAAGCTTAATAGAATTACATAAAATGAACAGGCAAGCTAAGTAGGTTCAGACACTAGCAGTCGTCGACGATGAAAGCAGTCTCCACCGACCAAGGAATCTTCTGATAGTGATTTACTTGGGGATGAGTTGGATAAACGCAGAGCATGGTTAGGAAGAGAACTTGGGTGAATCAATCTCATAAACTGCCAAATACAAGAATTAATATATTAAGCGTCCGGACACAATCATTTGACGGCAAGACATAGATTAATCAAGAATTTCAGAGAAGGAAATGGGTATTGGGATGTGAATGATTTGATATCATTTCCTTTTAAAATCTTGTGCAGGAATCTATATCATGGAGAATCATGTCTAACCAATAAGCAATCACCACATATTTACCCTGTCTGTGGGACGTGATTGAGTTTTTTTTTTTTCTGGTGGTATAATGCATGTGCGTGGATGCCAACAGACCACCTCTATTGATTGATGTTATCAACCTTTCTCCATAACTGAACTTTAATAAGTACATATCATTTTGGAAGCTTTCTGTGATCAGTGATCTTGGCCGTCCAAAATAGTATATGCTTCTTTGAATTGATGGTCCAGATTTCGGGCCTGCTAGCTTCACTTTGCTAGATTTCCTTTTCTTTTTCATTTTCTAACTTTCCCTTTATATAATCCCCTCTTTACGTTACAAAGTTCAGCTTGAAGAAGACATCTTTGTTTAATAAAAAAACGAATGATGTTGTATGGCCACCTTTCTTTTATAATAATAATAAAAAGAGAAATTATGCTTATCAATTTCACACTGAAACCACCTTATTCATCTTCTTTCTCTCCCATTCCGGGGATAACTCCAAGTGATTTATGCATTAAGATCAGAACCCACTTGAATTTTTTGTCTGCTTGATAATATAATAGGAGCCTACCAAAATAGGAAGATTTTGTTCTCATTGATCCTGGTCTGATGTATAATGGAACCCCTAAAAAGTAAGTTTGTGATGCAATTGAGTGTTCTTTATCAGCTGATAGAGATGATGCCCCCAATTTAGCAACAGAAGAAAAACGAGACCTGCCTACTTGTAACAGAATACTATTTTCAGCTTCTGTTTCCCCACCAAACTTCTTACTCCTCGATAAAACACGTGTAAGTTTCATTATTTCCTCAACATTGCTTCTGTTTCAGTTTTTCTTGATGATCTTGAAAGGAAGAAAAAAATACTACCATTTTGGTTCGATGAGATTAATGACTTTGTTCCATGATTATGACTTTTGCATCGAGTTTTCAAGTTTTGGATGTTGAAGCGTTTTGGGAATCTGCTGCTACATGTGATATTTCTGTTACTGGAAGTGAAAGAGAGAGGGAAAAAGAGTTCTGGGACTTGGTTCTTTATGGCATGAGAGCACCAAAATCTGAATGCTTTAAGGAAATCTCTTTCTGGGTTTTGGAGATTACTAATATTGTATAAATATTATGGTAATGGAGATCATAATCTCTGGGATACTATTGTTTGTGGGTATTGCTGTTTTGGTACTGATACATGTTTGTATAGTTGGAAGAGCTTTCAGGAGAAGACATGAGAACGGTCAGGATATGGTTTCAGCAGGTATTAGCATAAGCAGCAGCAGGAACGGAACCAAAATGATCGCAAACGAGGATTTGAAGAACCTGCCGTGCTTCGATTTCAAGGCAACAGAGAAGGGAGAAACTAGTTCTCTGGATTGTGTTGTTTGCTTAGAGAACTTCAATGTGGGTGATAAATGCAGATTACTGCCAAACTGCAAGCACAGCTTCCATACCCAATGCATAGATTCATGGTTGGTGAAGACTCCTATTTGCCCAATTTGTAGAACCAGAGCTAATCCCACGAATACTGATGCTGTTTCGAGACAAGAAAGCAGTGTCCCGCTAGCTGTTGGAGTTGAATTAGCATAGCAGCAACTGGTTTTCATTGGCTTGAACTCAGAGTTGTCTATCCATCAAATCAGCCTTCATTTCCTGTGGTATAAACTTCGTGTGAATCTCATGCCTCGGTGGCCTCGGACATACAAGTAAACCTGCGAATCCACTCAGTCTTCGACAAATTTTAGATCAATTAATGGTTCTCTATTAGATGTGAACATCTCAATTTTGGGAAGATAAGTTTCGTTCTATTGAGGCACATTGCATGTAAAATTCCCCTGCTAAAGTCTTGAAGATGCATATTATTGATCATCCGTTGCACTCGTGCATGATCTGACCTTCTCATTGTAAAGTTGCAGGATTCTGCTCTTGAAGCTAAACTAAGATAAAGAATATTCTCTTTAGCAACAGAAAATTCCCTTCGATGGTCTTGGGATAGTCCCAACGTTAATCCCCATATTGAGGGACGGTGTAATTTCTCAATTGATACAAGTTCATAATTACCAGCCAGGGTCGGTCGATTTTGTTGTCTTCTTTCTCCTGACTACTACTTGTCTGTTTTGTATTGTTATTGTTGGATTTTAGAATATGGTCACAAACACACACCCACACAAAAAGAAAAAGAATTTCCCAAAGTTGAAGAATACGTCTGCTCCTTCCGGTGTTGTTATTGTCGGTGGTATTGACATTGATGCTTAAAATAAAAAGCTTAAGAAACAGTCGCCCAATTGTAACAAAAAAATCAAGTATATTGTCTGTTTCCTTCATCCACTCAGCATTGATGTAGCGTTAGCTCAGCTTTAGAGAAGGGGCATAATCTAAGCCAACCGGCTCAGAGAAAAGAGCCAAAATGAGTAAATAGAGAAATATGCTTTTGACATTTCAATCATATTCAAACAAACGGAAGTACAGGTCTGGAAATGAAAGCTAGTCATATGCAGTATATGAGAATAAAAAACTTACGATACACTGACCTCCAATCTAATTTAAACTAATTTAACTGAAAATTCATCTAATTTTTGGATGACTTCCTACACTATGTTCACTTCTCAAAAACTAATTAGGATTTGAAATCTTGAATTTCACTACCGAAAAAACAACGAATCAATTTCTATTGTACGTTGCAAGACCACAGCATTTCATCACCATGACAGAAAAGGGCACTTCCATAGTCGCGATGTTAGCATGACCGCTCAAGCAGGGCACAATCACCGTTGTAGCATGTTAGTCATGAACATACTACGCAAAAGAAGGAATTTAATATGGTCCATGAGGCAATCCATTCAAGTACAAAACGCTAGCACACAAAACAAATTTTGCAGAAAAATAAGAAGTTCAAGTTCCACAGCTTAAAATTTGAACTGAGCTTCTGATCTTAGTAGTTCATACAAACTTCTCCAAGTTAAGCATAGGGAAAGCCATCTCAGGTTCTAATTAACGCACAATTACAGATGATAATACCGAGAGAAAACAACAAATTAGGCACTTGGTTTTTCTGTGTTCTTCTCCAATTCCTTCCTCAGCTGTAGCGAGAAGTCATCATTAACATCATCATCATCCCAATCATCTTCCCACTGTTGTGTCACCTCTTTTCCTTCCTCCTTGTCAGCCCACTCTGCCATTGTTATTCTCATTAGAAAAGATAGGATCATTCATAAAGCAGCCACAAAATGTGCAATATAATAATATGGAGAACTAGAAAAAAAGGTGTCCCGCATGCACTGAGACTTCCAGCTCTGTGAACCAGAAAAGGCCATTAAATTTCACTCTATTGTAATGAACAGAAAAACAAAGATTAAAGTTAAAAATTCAATAAAAAATTAACAATAGGTTATCAAAACAATCATAATGATTATGTTTTTCTCATTCTTAAAGCTGGTCCATAATTCTGCTGCATAAGCTCATGTGTAATAAAGACTAATACTCCGCAATATTTGGGTTAAAAAACATGTATGCAAGTCCATCTGTATAAATTTTGACCTGCAATTCACAAAAAATCATATTAATACAAACTCATTGTGAGCTCCTGTGACATGCTTAGGCTGCAGCATTTATTTATCTCTTCAAGACTCGAGCTGCAGAACCCATTTCCTTCTTGAACTCCTTCTGCAGTCAGCTAATCTAGTGAACAATTAAAAAAAAGGAAAGGGACAGCCATATTTCAGAAAGCATGATTATCCATCATCCATCGTTGGAACAAAACTGAGCCATCTGAGTTCAGAAACAATGACCCATAACGAAAGGGTGACAGGAGCGATTGGACCTGTTTAAACACCTCCATAACTAGCCACATAAGCAAACTCTTAATTCATTTATTTAATTCTTCTTTGGACTAACGCAGTGTGCTAATGCACCATTGTCCAATTTGAAATCAGGAGAACCACCAAAAAAGAGTGTAATTAATTCAACCAAAACACGTCAAACCCAATCGGAATAACATTGTCGAAACTCAAAATTCAGCATCGTCGCATCGTCAGCATATGTATTCAAACCCATACAAACATTATTCTCATACTAAAGACTGAAGTCTGATTAACTTACAAATCATGTTATTCAAGTAATATCAATAATAAAAAAAAAACTAAAAAATAACCAAACAAGCTGATAAATTCCCAAATATACTTTCATCAACAGCTTACACATCTCATTTACGAAAATTAACGTTAAACAAAAAAGAAGAAGAGATGCAAACTTGGTTATGAGTTACCTTCATTGATCCCAAACTCTTCAAATTCATCATCATCCTCGAAGAGGTCCACCTTCACGTCCTCGGTCGCAGCTTTCTGTTCGGTAGCCATTTTCACTGTTTTAAGATAGATCTGAGCGGAACCCTAACCTCGCAGGATTGGGGTTTTTGTTGACTCGTAATCTACGACAAGAGGGAAGGGATTACTGTGGACAATTCTGGAATTCTTGTATGTGTCTGCTCGCCTTTTTTGTTTTTCTTTTTTTAAATAAAATTTATTATAATTTTAAATGATAATATTAATAATAAATTCAATATATATATATATATATATATAATAGAGAAATAAATTACTAATATCATGAATTATTGATTATAAAAATAAAATTTCGAATTTAATTGTAATATTATAAAATCTTTTAATTAAAAATTTAATAAACAAAGACTTCTCCGTCTCATAATATTTATAAATAAAAATAATTTTTAAAATATGTATTATATTTTATTTATTTTTTTGATATTCAAGAAGTTATGAAATATATATAGATCATTTCCTGCTAACCACCTTTTGATATTAATACAATAATAACAAGCTTTAATTATAAATAATTTGAAATTTACTGTATAAAATTTTTAACAAATAAGCTCACAGTCAATGTCAATAATCAAACACCTTATATTTCTTCAAAATTAATAAGAAGGAATAAATAAAAGTTGAATTTTAAACATAAAAGAACAAAAGTTGAATATTTTCTTGGACAAGTCTTGCATTAGAATCTTGCACCGAACAGACCAAAATAAACTTTAAGTACATCAACAGTCTTGCACTACCTTCACAATTGAGACAAGAACAAAATGCATCTCACACCATTTTATTAAATTATACACAGCAAAAACAAAAGGCATCAATCAATCAATAGCCGTATGATATGGCAATTAGCTCATCAAAAACCGAGCTAACCCTGGAATGTATCTGTTATTTACACCAACAAATTAATCGGAACCAAATCTAAGGACAAAAAAAATTTACCACACATGAACTGGTCGTTCACATGGAGCTGAACCTATCGATCCTGAAGAGCTCGTCTCCCGGAATTTAAGTAGAATTTTTATCAGAGATCTAGCTTTGCTGCTGGCCTGAGACGTGCCATCTGTTACAGTTGAATATAGTGCGCTCATAAGAACAGGGTCCTTTGCTAAAACCTCCACCACTTGTGCTCCTCCGTGTTTGCACAAACATAACAAGATCGAAACACAGCACTCCTTCCCACCTCTGGAAGCTAAGGTTTGCAAATGCTTGGTTATTATAGATAAAGCTGAAGTTTGCAGGATTGTCACTGCCCCATCAAAATTCTCAGCAAGTGCTGCAACGACTGCTAGTGAATCTGCTACAAGTTCATCCTTCTCTGACGAGCATAGGATATCAATTAGCAATGGAACAGTACCGGTTGCAAGTACTTTCTGATGGTTTCCTGGGTACTGAAGCAAAACAAAAATCGCTGCCACTGCGTTCTTTTTGCCACTTATTGGCCTTTCCTTGATCAGCTCCACAAGTGATGGGATTGCTTCAGGTATTTCTCCTATTAATTTTCTGTATCCCTTCACTGAAGCTAGGTAGAATATTGTTGCTGCTGCTAATTGCTTCACTTCAAAACTCAGTCCTTTCCTAAGTACCGCAGCTATTGGTTTCAATCCACCACTATCAACAATGGCCTTCTTGCCACTAGCATGCTTTGAGAGCTTTAATAGAGCTCCAATAGCATTCTCTTGCATAGACCTATCTGAAGTAGATAAAAGGTGTATGAGAGGTAGAGTTGCGCCTGCTTCAATTATACAGGATCGGTTAAATATGTTCCATTTCGCAAGCAATCGAATCTCATAAGCAGCCTTGTTTTTCTGTTCACTCGACCCAAAAACCAGCCTCCTTGAAAGAAACCTTGAAAGGAATTTCATAGCTTGTGCTGCTGCAGGGCTTCCTGGAATAATAGTTCTCGTTATATCACGACTTCTACCTCCTGATTTAGACAGACAAAAGCCGTTGTCGCTGCAGTACTGTTGGATTAACTTCCTGAAAGTGGTGTTGGGGACAAGCTCAGTGTTTTTCAGCTTCTCCCTTGTTTTGGGACAAATCGTATTTCCAGCTTTGAACCATTTTTCAATCGAAGATCGATCGTAAGTCTGCCCGGTAGATACAGTGACAGGATCAAGCATTAGCTCAAGCGAAATTGGGCATCGAAAATCTTCAGGATTTAAGCAACTGAGCGTCTCTACGTTGCATCCCACATCACTATGGTCATTTATTCGATTATCTAATGTTTCGAAAATCGCTCCCCTGCAGTAGCTCATTAACCCCAGCAAACTGCTCAGTAATGGAACCTCCCTCTCACCGCAATCTGAGAATTGAAAGTCAATCTCTTCTTCCAAGAACTTGATTTCCTTGGCACAATCACTCCAGTTTCTGATCTCCAAATAGTCAAGAACACGCTTCATAAAGCTCAGTTCAGGCTCAATTCCCTTCTCAAAGTAATCCGATATGAGAAGAACTTGTTTTGACGCCCATTCATCTTCGGGGTCAAGCTCGAATTTCGCCTTGCGGGCTTGCCTTGATACTAACTCAACTAATTCCTTCACTTCACCACCCACATTTATCCGATTCAATGGGAGCACATCAAGAGCAGTGGCAATTGCTCGAATTAGTACACGAAACTGAGTGGCGATAAATTTTGACTTCATTAGTATCCACAGCCTGGCACCTTCACGTGTACAGTCCTCCAACAAGAAGTGGATTTTCTGAAAGGCGAGGTGGAGCTCAGAGAAGCAAAGAACTACCGAGTCCGGGAGAACCAATCGACGGTCCCTGATTTCCTCGAGGAAAATGAGAAGAATCCCAATTTGACGAATGGCTTCCCGAGCGTTCCTCCTCTGGGTGGCAAAGAAGTTGGACTGGTAATTGCATATATTTTGAGAGAGACCGATTAAAGATGAGAAAAGGGTCGCCGGAGAAATGGCCTCGCAAGGATGAACAGCCGGAAGTGTGAGGACCCGGCGATCAGTTGGGACAAATCTTTGAATCATTAGAAGAAATGAAGAGAGAAGAGCGACAGTCGTGTATTACTCCGGTTATGTGTTTTGTTGGATGTTAATAAAATGGAAAAGGATTGGGCCAATCCAAATATAGAAGCAGAGTAAAGCAGAAAATCCAGATGAAAACGTGTCAGAAGTTCACAGAAACGCTTGAGAATCCTGAGTTGACGGCTAGATTTGGCACCAAAGGTTCTTATAACACGTGTGCAATGACACGTGGAGAGAGGGATTTGGCCATGCTCTGATTCTTGGATGCTGGTCATAAGGTTATAGGTTTACCGTGAACGAGGTGTGGGGTCCACAAACCGACAAAGAAACGTGGGCGAATGAGAAGGCGACAAGTTACTTGGGGAAGAGGGGGTTGGGTACATGTCAGTTAGTCCATCAGTGTATTCAAAGCAACTGCATGCGATGAATAAATAACATAAGATGACTATGAGATTATAGATATATATATATGTCTTATTTTTAAAGGAAATTTACGTTGTTGTGGAAGGTGCATGCTAAATTCAGTTGCAGTTGCAATGAAAGAATATTACAATAAACATACGTAAAGTAACATCTAAAGATAATGGAAATGAAACTAATTTATGAAAAACTATTACTATGTATAAACATTACCCGTACGTAATTAATTATAAATAAAAAGATTCAAAGAAATTAATAATTTCATTGATGAATTTTCTAAGTAAATAAAAAAAAAAAAGATAAAATAGTGTGAAGTTAAGGTAGGTGGAGATATTTTGGACAAGATAATAACTTGTTGTCCGCATATAACCAAAATTTCACTACAATATTCACCAATAAATAAATAAATAAATTAACATGAAAATTTTGTTCTAGAAATTTCCAAGGAAAAGATGAATTATTTGCGGCCAGAAACTCTCTGGAGATGATGAACTATTTATAGAGAGTGATGGATGGATGTTGACTAATGCAATGGCATCAACGTGGACCGATTGATTTCCGACAACTAAGACACGCTTCTTATCTCATCAATACATATATAATTTAGTTTAACCTGTATTATTATTATTATTATTATTATTAATATTAATGTGAAATGACAAGTTTGAGAGTTTACGTTCATGGGTTTTGAGGTGTCAATGTGTAGGGTAGGGTAGGGTTCTTAATGTGAATACTCTTTAATATAATGTTTTTATCAATTGGGTCCACTTTGCTTTTAAGCTTCAAATTCCGTTACCATACGAAATGATTTTTTTTTATTTTTTATATATATATAAATAAATAGTTGCCTCTGCAATACCACGTTAGTGTGAAAGGAATTTCGAAAAAGATGTATATATAAGAGTTTCGAGTTGATATTTTTTTGGAGGGAAGTGATATTACGCGTTATTAGTTTAGTAATAATTGCATGTATTAGACTAAACCATCCCATTTATCCAATCTTAGGTTGCCGCATTGCCCACTTCTCAACAATGTCT
>CAOGCB010455970.1:0-17680 GCA_948266635.1 Cnidoscolus chayamansa | reverse complement strand
ACATGAGGAGACAACATTTTGCGCCCATTCCATGATCACCCAGAGAGAAGTAGAGTTTCATTTTTGTCAGTTCCCACAATCCACAACACAAAAACAGTAAATCGTTCTCGGCCAGCAATATCATGGATCTGAACTTAACTTCAATATCAGCTTTGGAGTTTACATTGAATAACGAGATCGAAAAGACAAGGTCAGAGCGTCGGTGTGGGGGACGGATCCAGGAAAGTTAAAATATGTATATAAGTGTGGTATATTTATTGCAAATTATATAAAAAAACAGGTAAATCACAATTCATATTTTTAAAATTAAATACTAAAAAAACATTAGTATTTTTGTAGCCTTACATATTAAGTTAGGTTTTGGAGAATCCATGATTGATCAATTTTGTGGTGTGTCTTGATATTAAATAGGAGATGGAACTGGAGTGGCTTTTTCTATCCATTCAATTTATGTGAATCGACTATAAAAAACAGAGACCTCTCAAACCAAACTTTTTTATCCTTGCAAATTATTAGAGAATGAGCATGCTTGTAATGACCTCGGAGGCTGGGGGTATTATGGCCATATCAAATTAGCATAATGATAAATTATACACTCCAACATTTTTACAGTTTTCAGGTTCAATTCCGACAAAAAAAAATTGATGTCTTCTTATCTATTAACAAGCAATAAAATTGGATACCTGACTCTTAGTAGCTGAACCAGTGAAGTAGCAAATATTCCCAAAATTGAACTCCAACTTACACAAATTTTGTTTTGTAACTCACATTCCTAATAGAATTCGGTTGGATAGGATATTTTCACCTGTCCGGTTGTCATTCACAGTGACAGAAAAGATAAATAAAAGAATAAGAGATGTTGCGTTATAAACTTTAATTAAAAAGTTGTCAAAATTTTGGCTGTTACTATATACGCGCAGGCTTGTTGACAAAGCTATGTAGATTGAGAAGGGTGATGAAAAAGATGGTGTACTCCATCCCACCAACGAGGCCATGTCTACTGGAGCAGTATTACCAAGGCTGATATAGGCTGTCAACAGAACTTTAAAGTTGCCCACAAGACATGCTTAGTAGAAGCAATCAATCACGTAACAACTGCTTCTTCAAATATATTCCAGACAATTTCATCTACTATCAGAGGAAGACAGCCATGAACTTACAAAATAACTTTCCATATCAAGGAAAGTACATCGTAAAAATTTACAAGTCCAATCATTTGATATTAATAAAAGATGCAAGTTCTTACACAGTCATCTTCTGAGACCTCATTTTCACAATGGAAATCACACCATTTCGAAGAGGAAAACACAATACAATAGCAATCAAAGCTCTATCCGACTGACCAATCAAATAAACAAACTAACCAGGGCCCACTTTAGGAATGTCATAATGCTCACTTAGGTTAGCCAGATATTGGTTGAATTCCTGAATCCGATCACGGTGTGATTTACTGGCCATCTTAGTAATCCTTTCGAGATCAATTTTCTCCCACTGCTGAAGATACCTCCTCTCAGCTGGTGTAAGATGGTCATCATACTTAGCAGCCTCACCTTTTTCATCATCTTTGTCTAGCTCATTTATGTCCTCACCATGATCTCTTGATGATGAATTGTTTCCACCTGACAGCCTCCAATATGAAATTATGTAAGTCAAATGAATATGATGTGTAAGTGGAAGAAAAAACAGACTAATCATTTTCACCAAACGTTAAGAGTATAATATCAGAATTATGGCATTGGAACTTATGCATAATAATAGTAGTAGTAGGGTTTAAAGCTCCATCCCTCCACCCTCCTCTCTCCATGCAGTGTCATGGAGTGAGAGATTCCGTCCCTAAAATGTGCTTACCAACATGCGGCCTTAGTCCTTTTGAAGGTAACTCCAATCGAGTTGGACTAAGGCCGCACGTGGGCAAGTGCATTCTAGGTACGGAATCTCTCCCCCTGTGACAACATGCATTCAACTGTACCTTCAAAGATAAACTGAAGGATTATACCATTCATATATAATGCTTGTTTTTCCCTCCACTAATGTGATATTTAAAACATTTTCTTTGCATCATGATTGAATATGTAAGAATAAAATTTATAGGGTTAAGATGGTATTTGTCTTTGTAATTTATTTTGACAATCTCATCAATTTTTAAATTAAATTGATATTAAATAAACTTTCCTCATACCATGACTGAACATTTAATGCATTAATTTTGTAGAATTAAGATGGTGCTTGTCTTAACTTACCTAACATATCAATCACTGATTTTTTTTTTCTCAAGGAAGATAAAATGCAAATCCTATCCCCAAGTTTTGTAATGAATTGACAACAGATCATCCACTGAGACCTCACTAGTGAATCCGGACTTATCATTTCCTAACATTTACAATCATAAGGTCAAACATTCAGGCCTTCAATCAGTCATGAGAAAATTGGACAGGAACCCGGTCTAGTAACCCAATTGAGATAAGTTATTATTCATGAAATATATTCAGGAATTTCATCCCAAATTTATTCACTTTAATATTCATTCAATAGCAATCACCTAGCCAGTAATGCTACCCTAATTTGCAAGAAAAGCACTTTCCCCTCTTCTTCTTGTAGCTAGCACAAGTAATCAGCCTGTACATAAGAATAGCTACAGGAGTAAAATGGATCACTGAAAAGGTATGCAATACCACATTTCATCAAAGCCTGCCTTTTTTTTTTAATACCGTCATAGCTTATCTATTGCACTTGCGCAATCTTGTTTTGATTGAAATATAATTTTACTAATAATGAATTATCAAATAAAAACTTAATTAAACTCTATAAATCTTCTATAGCAAGCCCTGCCTTTCCAACTTTGAACATGATACAACCTGAGTTGAATCTATTCAAAATCGTTCCGCTCAATCTCTATTTCACAGCTGATAATAAAAGATTTTGACGCCAATCCTAAAAATTTCACTGCCTTGGGCTAAGTACTTATTGAAAAAGCATAAGGGGAATAAGCATTGCGTCTATGTACATCAGCGTATGAGATGCAAAATGTGGAAGGAAATACGTGTGAATTAATTAAACGAGAAGGAAGGATGACATGAAGGAACCTGTTTCGGGTTGATCATGATAATGATGCTTCTTCTTCTTATTCTTCTTCTTCTTAGAAATGCCAACTGTTTTCACATCCAGTGGCTTCCCCTTCAGCCTCAGCTTCCCACAGACGACGTTCTCATACGCAGACATCTCACTGTCCACCACTGAAAATAGGAGTCAAATCACCTGGAATTTTGTTCTCTCCGGTGGTAATGGTAGGTTCTGGAACCGATCTCTCTGGAAGGAAGCCAAAGCCAAGCCGTTTTAAAAGACGCGGGGGAAGAATACGGCGCCGTGTGTAATTAATTTTCCTCTTACCAAGTTTAGCTTAACCCAATTTACCAAATTTAACAAAACTGAACTGAGTCAGCTATTGAATTGGACTTGTGTTGGAAGGGAAGCCAATCCAGCTTTATAGGCTAATATGTATCCACGTCATATGCAACAAGTGAACGCCACGTGGCAGTATGCCGACAATACGAATCGCTGTGTCCCCCTCTTCTGCTTTCTCTGCAAAATCCTAAAAGTATGTGCTTGCACTGGGTCATCATTTATTCTTCAATGTATTCTCTCTCCCTGAAGAAACTATTACTGCTATCAAAACCCATTTCAGCTTACGTATATCTAATTCCAACCACCAAACCCAAGCTGTCTATTCGCTTTCAAATCATGAATCCCACTTCAAGCTCTTCTTCTATCCTCACCCACCGAGTTCCAGCTCCGGACTCTGATCAAATGTGCCGCATTGCGGACAAGACCTTTGACAGATACTCATACTCCTCGAACACGGTCAACAGGAAAGGTAAAGGGACTGCCATTGTTTGGTTCAGGAACGATCTAAGAATATTGGACAATGAGGCTTTGTTCAAGGCTTGGGCTTCATCCGAGACCGTTTTGCCTGTGTATTGTGTTGATCCTCGACTTTTTGGAATTACTTACCATTTTGGCTTCCCTAAAACTGGAGGTATTATCCATCCAACTTTGTTGCCGATTTTGGTTTTTTTTTTTTTTTTTCTTTTTTTTGGTGCTAAGTATCCTTTTCGTTGGATTTTAATTGAAGACTATGAAGTTTATCTGGTCACTGTAAAGGGTAAAGTGTATTCTCTTCTTCTGCTTTGACCAGCTTTGAGAGCCCAATTTATCATTGAGTGTTTGGCTGACTTGAAGAAAAATTTGATGAAGAGGGGACTCAACCTGCTTATTCGACATGGCAAACCTGAGGAAATCATCCCTTCTCTTGTTCAAGCTTTTGGGGTCCACACAGTTAAGTGTTTCCCTTGTTGTTACTATATATAACACTCTCATAAATTAGCAAGGAATATAACTATCCTGATTTTCTGGGTACTGAAGCAATAATATCTTGGGGTATTCAATCTAATCTAGCCAGGTATATGCGCAAAAAGAAACATGCAGTGAGGAGGTAAATGTTGAGAGATTAGTCAGTAAAGCACTAGTGCAAGTAAAGTTACCACCTTGTCCGGAGAAGTCCACAAGCCATTGCTCTACAAACAGTCCTAAGCTACAACTTGTTTGGGGCAGCACTATGTACCACATGGATGACCTCCCATTCTCTACCGACGTTATACCTGATGTGTATACTCAGTTTCGTAAGGCATGATTCCTTATTTATTGATTATATTGGTTTTGATTCAATCACCTTTTTTTTTCTTCTCTGTTGATGTTTATGGAAATTTTGTTTGTGGGAAGCAATGTTTCAGTCTGTTGAAGCAAAATGTACCGTCCGACGCTGTGTTAAAATCCCAACATCTCTTCTACCACCGCCCGATGTTGAGGATTGGGGATGTGTTCCATCAATTGATCAGCTAGGACTCCAATCTCAAAAGGCAAGATTTATGTTCTATGTGCTACTATAAAAATTACCTGACAACAATCACTTGAGATATCTGATACACCATCTAATTATGAATGATCAAGTCTTTTGCTCCCTTTCTTTTGTTCTTGCAGGTTAACAAAGGAATGAAGTTTCTAGGAGGTGAAAGTGCCGCATTGAGTAGGGTTTTTGAGTACTTTTGGAAGAAGGCAAGTCCTTCGCTCTCTGCATACATGTATATCTAATGCTTTGTTAGGCTTCATTTATTTGCAATAAATATTTTCCATGAAAACATTTTTCTTATTTTCTAGTATGCGGGGCTTTCAGAAAATCAGTCACTGTAAAACATTTTCTGATTAAATAAAAAAAAATTAAATTATTCTTAAGGAAAAATTACTTACTTTTTTTCAACATATGAAGTAACTTTAGAGACTTTGAGAACCTTATTAACACTCCTAGATTTTCTATATATGGATTTTATTAGCATTTAGCAACATTTGTTTTTATATATTATAACCAAACAATGAAAAGCAAGTTATTTTATTGGAGAACAATTTCCTTGAAAAGTATTTTCTATATACAAGTTATTTTCTGTGAAAAAAACGACACCTCAGTATGCAAAAGGGACTCTTGACACAGTTGAAAGCATATTACTTTTTTTTTATTGTTATTTTTATGTGCTTGAAAGGATATTATGTTCAACTGTTACATGCTTAGAAAGCAAATTGATAATTCATTTTCATGAATATAAAATTTCAAAGCAATAACTCTCTTAATTAAATATTTGAAACTACTTAGTCATTATTGTCTTATATCTTTGTTGATTCTTGTGATTTGTTGCTTATTTGATTGTAAATAATTAAATTAAGCAACCCCTCATCAAGTTGTTTAATTTTTAGTTTAGATAGTACATATTTTGGAAAGTTACTTGCACAGTCTGTAATTGTAGTAAATTTTGCTCTCATGTGTTTACAAACAGGATTTGCTGAAGACATATAAGGATACAAGAAATGGGATGTTAGGACCTGATTACTCCACAAAATTCTCTCCATGGCTGGCTTCGGGAAGCCTTTCTCCTCGTTTCATATATGAAGAGGTCAATAAGTACCTTTTGCAGTTTATCATCTTCATAAATAGTGAAATGATCAAAATGATTCATAGAAGGTTTTTGAATTAATTGCTATAGGTAATCAGATACGAAAAGGAAAGGCAAGCAAATGAGTCCACATACTGGTCTCTACCTCCCCCTTCTCTTAATCTGATAATCAATATGTCTCTGTGTTGGTATTTGGATGTCCTTACCTGAATTCAGATTGTCATGTCAGGGTTGTGTTTGAATTGATTTGGAGGGATTACTTCAGGTTTCTCTCAATCAAATATGGAAATTCAATTTTCCATTTAGGTAAAGTTCTCCTCTATCCTACAAATTAAAAAACAATGGAACATTGAAACTTCAAACCCCTCAAGAGCCAAAAACCTCTCTAGTTGAATTATAAAAACATATGAGTGAAAAGTTTTAGAACTAAATAGAAACTGTAAAAATTAATCCATGGTAAATGGAATGTTCATCATGTTGTCTTGTCAATGTCTCTTTGTAGGTGGCCCCCGGAAAGTGGAGAAAGGATGGAGTCAAGAGCAGAGATTGTTTGAATCTTGGAGAGATGGGTGTACAGGGTATGTTGTTTGATCCAAGAATTTTTATGACATGCCACCCTTTCTATAAGCTACTTAATCTTTTGCCTCATAAGAGCATTCATCCACCATTATGCAAAGCTTCAAATCTACTAAAACTTAGGTGTTCTTGTCAATGGAAACAAAAAAGAAGACATATTTCTCTATTATTTATTTATTTATTTATTTCATTTGAAACTTGCATGACATGGTTTTCTAACTAGATCATCTGCATCCACATCTACAATTTTCTTTTTTCTACTTTCATTCCTTTCCTTTTCCATGGGTGGATATGGTTAGTTTAAATGCACTGCAGAATGAGAGTATATTGATCTTGTTCTCATAAGAATTTTGCAATGCAACTTAAATTAAGCTGCATTGCTTCTATTCTTATGTATACTTGCAAATTTCTAGGTACCCTCTCATAGATGCCAACATGAAAGAACTTTCCACCACCGGATTCATGTCAAATCGAGGGCGACAGGTAATAAGCTAAATAATTATACGTTTACATTTCCTCCTCAGTTATGTTGACTTTTGACACTAACAAGATGACAACTCATTTGTGGTCATAACCCTTGTTTATATGTTTGTGGTGCTGTAATTGTGAATTCAATTGACCTTAATCTACGTATTATCTTCTTGCACTCTTGAGGAAAAAAAAAAAAAAAGTCTTGGACATGAAAAAGAAATAAGACTTTTTTTTTTTTTTGCAGATTGTATGTTCCTTTCTTGTTCGAGATATGGGCATTGACTGGCGTATGGGAGCTGAATGGTTTGAGACTTGCCTCTTGGACTATGACCCCTGTTCCAATTATGGGAATTGGACCTATGGGGCAGGTAAGGCATTTTTTTTTTGTCTGTATAAATTTATGGAATTTATCTATATTATGTTAAGTCAACTTGCATAAGAGTACTAGGAGTACCCTTATTTTGAATTCTTCAGAATCTAGTAGTTGTTACTTGTTAGCAGGTGCTTATTTCTGGGAATAACTCATCCTCTGTTCTTCTGTGAAGGAGTGGGAAATGATCCTAGGGAAGATCGTTATTTCAGCATTCCGAAGCAAGTAGGTGTTTTTTCCCTCATATTTTCCTATTAGTAGTAATAGTAATATCACGTTTAGTTGATTTGTGGAAATGGAATAGAGATAGGAAGGATGGGGTGTCATCTAGATTTTGAAATCCAAATAAAACATAATTTAAAATTGTAGAAACTTATAATTGAAATTGGATTTTGTTTCAAGTATTAAGATGTATAAAAAAAGATTTTGATTTTTACAACAAAATATAATCATTTTTCCTGAACTATAATCCATCGCAGTTTACATGTGCAAACCACGAGGCCTAGATATATATAGAGCCAATTGGAAAAGATTGATTGTAGTGAAAATAAAGACAAACCAAGCGTTTCCAACACATCCGATCCAACAAGCAAGATGATGTAATTTAAAATTCCCTAGATAAGATAGCTATGCTGTAAAAGTTATTGAGCTGGTTATGGTATCGATAACCATTTTGTGCCTAAGATTGCGCTTTTAATGATATGTAGGCACAAACCTATGATCCTGATGGCGAATACGTTGCATACTGGTTGCCACAGCTGCAAAAGCTTCAGAAAGATAAGAGACACTTTCCCGGAAAATCATATACAGAGCAAATTGTGCCTCTTAAATTTGGGAACCCAAAGAAGCATACTGGTCAAGGGAGAGCCTTTGCTACAACACAAACGAAGGGATTCAAGAGATTTCAAGAGAAGAAAATTTGAATATTTGACTTGCAAGTAAATTGCTATTTATGGGAATTTTATCTGACATTCTCAAAGAACATTTCATCTAACTTTTGTATTTAATAACGATATATAATTTGGAGTTTTTATCAAACAACAATCAATATTATTTATTTCTGTATTAATTTTAAATAACCAATAAAATTTAATAAAAAATATATCACATGTATGTTAGTATAGTCTCACCAAAAACACAATTTATAACCTAAATATTAAGTTAAAAAAAATGTATTGGAGAGATCAAAATATAAAATAGGATGTATATATATATATATCCACGAAATATTTTCTATATTATTAAATCAAATTTATACAAATTATACTAAATAACAATATACTAAAACAATATACTAATTAATAATAAATATTTATATTTTAGTTATTATTATTATTATTATTAAATTAATTTTATAACAAAATATTTCCTTCTCATTTTACAAAAGCTTAGTCCATACTCTCGTTTACAAAATTATATTTTGGGGCATTTGGTTATAGAATTTGAAGATCCAATGGTTCTTTAATTTTATTTTTTAACTTAAAATTGTTACATTTCAAATAAAGTACAATTTAAGATTCAAAAATTGTAAATTTGAGAAGGGAAAGACAACCATATTTTAAGGAATGTTTTTATAATCATACTTCTTATTGCATGTTCATAAATTTAATTTCGATATACCTACCAAATAAAAAAGAACTTTCAATATACAAATCAGAAATGGTTAATTATCATTCACATTGCAGTTGCACGACAAGTAACATGAGCTATGCTTGGGTTCATAAACTCAGGCCGCCCTGAAGAGATCAAGGGAAGCAAGCCCATGATTTGTTGAGGTACGATGAAAATACAACAAATAATACCAATCCGTGCCGTGACTTCAAACATTCACCTAAACCACACCATTTCAACCATCGGGGATGGTTCGAAATACCTCCACTCCAGTCACCACACTCGTTTAAAGCAATTGTTTGATTAAAGTAACTTAGAGGTACATTATAGCTATTTCAACTGTAGATTAAGAATAATAAAAATAATAATAAATTACAACTACTCTTTACCAACATTAACGGAATTACACCCGTACAACATCTAAAAATTATCAGGATGTTTCTGTCTATGGTGTGAAAAAAAAAAAAAAGATCTTAAAACATTCTTCACAATAACTAAAGGAGGAGAAAATATGCAGGAGCTCCAAAAGTATCATAATTCTTTACCAGGACTGAACTCTCCAGACCGAAGTGCCAATGCTAAGGGCAAAACTCCCATCTGCAACAGATAGAAATAAACTGACTGAATAAGATCTAGCTAATAGCAAAAAGAGAAGAAAAAAAAAAAAGATCAAAACATTTTTCAGCCAAAACCATTAAATTTGGCACTAAGTCCATTTAAAATTCTGAACTGCATTAAATGCAAACTTTGCTTGCATTATTCTACTCTATGGATGTACTGCGTCATGGCTTACTTGCCTCCTGCATTTTTATTAGGAAAAAAGGACAAGGAGTTTAAGAGGTAGGGAGGGAATGGCAACCTCGTAAGATTGCTAAATGAGAACTGAGATAGTTAAGCACAACTCCTCTCTGATCTCTGGACTCCCCAAAAAGAAGCTTGAATTCAATCCCAAATCAAACTTTCTCCTTCCAATTCCATTTTGCAGGCTGTTAACATGTTCTTTTATTGCAGAAGACAACAGAAAAATAGGGGGAAAGAATACAAAACTATAGACATCAGCACATCATGATTTGTCATTCCATAAAACAGATATAAAAATTGCAATTAGGGCTAAGCAATTTTCAGTTTAAACTGAAAAACTAAACCAAATTGATCTGGTTTGACTCAATCCATTTGGTTTTTCGGTCCAATTGGGACAGTTCAGTTTCTCAATTTTAAGATTTTTGGTTTTTGGTTCCATTAACTGACTATATTCATGTACAAGTAAACTTTCCCATAGTCCACCCAGCATCCCATAGTCCACCCAGCATCCCGTAGTCCACAATCCCACCCATTACTCAGCCAGCCGTTTCTTTTTCCACCAGATCTTAAGAGACCCAAGCTGACAAGTACTGTCCTCTTCTGCTCCTCCTGTTCTAATGACTAATAGCCGTTGAATGTGGATGGTTGGTCATTGAAAAAAGCATCACCACAGTCATCAAAGAAGCATCATCTTTTGATGTTCCACTTTTGGTCTTCTAGTTTGATGAATTTGTCCATCATTTGTGTCATTCTCTTCATTGCTGAGAGTGTCAGTCGTTGGGATTTGGTGCTTCGTCAGTATGTGATATGGATTAACAACTTTTATCTTATTGGTTAAGCTTACTTGATTTGTGTTCTGCATGGCGATTTATTGTTGCTTTTCTTTGTTTTATCTGGATAAAAGACGTTGCATATATGATTCAAGATTTTAGTTTTTGTAACTGAGGTTCAATGATTTAACTTTTTGTATAAGAGATGATTTGGAATTAGGTGATGATTTGTGCACTCTGGAATCATCTACCAGTGTGTGTGCCTGTTTGGAGAGAAATTGTGCACTGAGATTGGGGAGACAATGTGATCTCACAATGTTGTTTAATCTTAAATGATTTTGTTTAGCAGGGAAAAAAGCAAAGTTTGAGGCATTCTGTAAACTGATCTTCCTAATCGAACCAAAACGAACCAGTTTCTCTCTTACTTCGGTTTAATTCCAGTTCATATTTTACTTAAATTCAGTTTTTTATTTTTTGATTTGGTCCTGTTCGAACGGAACTACCTAAATGCTCTCCCAGTGGCAATTCAAACAACCAGAAGGAATAGAGGATTTATGTTGCTTTAAATGTGTAATGCGTGAAATCCATAAATGCAATTGCATGAAGTGCACCTTAGATATACTCTAAAAGCAATTATAATGAAGCATACCGAAAAGAAAAGAACCACCGCCCAACCATGTGGCGCTCTACTTGTCTGGATGCCACCGTTTAGCCTTGCGACGAGAGCGGCTGGCATTACCATTTGGACTAGGTCTCTTTGCTTTTTTGCTGCAATGAAAGGTAAACAAATCAAAGTCAGATCACAAATGAAATTAGCTAAAAAATAGAGTAACATAATTATGTAAATGAAGACATATTTTGATATATGAACAGAAAGTTCGGTCGATTAAAAAAATTAATTGAGAAACTGACCATAAAATAGCCGACCAAATTCTGGACAAAATGATGATGGGCAAGGCCAACAAGGCAGAGGCCTACAACATTGGAAGACCAGCAAGTTGGTTAGCAGCTCAAGTTAGGCAGCTTCCAATATGTAAGTTCTTTCCTAAACAATTATAATAAAAATAATCTTGGACAACACACATCCATACCATAAACCAGATCAACTCCTTAGTTGCAAGAGGTTTTGTCAGCTCATGCTTATTCAGTGTTTCTTGTACAGTGCCTTGCACCTTTAAAAGAAAAAGGTGAACACTTTAATGTGCTTAAATAATTTTTCAAAGGTCGGTAGCAATGAGATAAACCCTTCATTATTACCCAGAAATAGTCACAAGAAAACAGAAAGCAAATATTTCATCTTCCTAACATACAACACAGCATTACATATGCAATATTGATATATAAAGCAACATTGACACATATAGGACAGGCATTTATACCTGATGGTGGTATGTAATTGCGGACTCCAAAAATTTCCCATAAGCGTGAACTGTCTGCTTTGTGTAGGGCTTCAAGACCACCCTAACCTTTTCAACACATGGCTTGCTCAACTGAAGAAATTAAGCATTCAGATGAAGCTCAAGATGGCAGAAATACTGATATCAGTATATAAGTATTCAGATGCAGTCTAAGATGGCAGATATAGTACAATGTTCAATGACATCAAATATACACCTGAAAGTATGGATCGACAAATTCTTGCACTTTAATGAAGTGAGGAGTTACTGTTGTCTTTGAGGCTTCATAAGCTTCAATAGTCTTTGCAGTCAGTGATTGCACATGTGGTTCAACATGAGTTCTCATCAGCAACCATTGCTCCTTAACAGATGGGATCCATTTCTTCAAGCAACAGTTGAAAGAACAATAATCAACCACTGTTCCTCTAAATGACAACTATTAGTCAAAAAGCTAAAACTAGCAGCCTCTAATTGTAAAACAAAATTTCAATAAACTCGTAGCAAGAGCTTGCATAATCTAACAAAAAAAAAAGAGCAAGTGACTGCATCAAAATTGTGGCCTCTATCTCCACATTAAATACTGGCAATCAGAGAAGAAACATAGAGAATAACGAAACAGATCTTACAGTTTGAATTGTTTCCATGTGGGGTTTGGCCCACTTTTCGGCACCGGCTTTTTTCTCCAGGGCCTAACAAATATCAAATCTTCCCTTTATTGATAAGCATTTTTTTTCTAGAAATTGATTGCACACATTCCAATATGGGACTATGTTTAAATAGTAACATCTACAGAAAATAACATAATGAGCGAAAAACCACAATGTTGCAAGTACAAGATAATACCTTCTGAATCACCAAGTCCATCGCAGGCTTTCCATGTTCATTCCAATGCAACTGGACCAAAGACTGAAAAAATACAATATCACCATGCCACAGAAGCTTTTTGGTTCAAAATAACATATTACCAATTTACCTGAACCTGATAACGGACAGCTTGTACAGCCAACCAAGGTGGAAGCCATGCACCATGAAGCTGCCCATTGACAACAAACACAAATATTGATTAATCTTATCTGGACTATTCCATGGGAATGAATAGGAAAATATACAAATGAATGAAGAGGTTCAGTGCATTAATTTGATGTAGGATTTTTAAAACAAAGCATCAATATGAACAAACACATGATAGCAGGCACAAGAAGAGAAATTGAAGCTTAGTTAACTTATAGTTCTTACCTCAGCTAACTCTTGAGTTTTTGAGGAAGCTTCGAGCTTTGCCTTCAGCATTTCTTCCTATAAAATTAATTAAGAACTATGATCAATTAAGAAATAAATGCACCACAAACTTCATAAATATCATAAATACCTCAGCAACTTTAAGAGCACGCTCTGTCATCCGGAGTTTGCTTTTCTGTTCATCACTAACCTTTTGAATCTGCAAATGAACATATGTTTATTATTCATATCATCACAATGTAAGAAATATAAAGCAGATCTCAAGATCATAAATATACCTAAAGCCTCAAAAGGATAAAACAGAAAGCATGGAAATATACCAAGTACATAGTATCACAAAATAAATGGGAGAAAAAAAAGGGAGATTCAACAGCTCAATTGCATAGCTAGAATTAAATCCAGTAGCAGATTCCACGTAAATGTGAGTTTGTGCCAGGCTGAATGGCAAAAGTGTATGCAGAAATAAGAACGTAAAAAATCAGCTTCCTCTTGAAAAAGGATAAGCGATATGAATATTGTATTGCAAAGCAAAAGAATGTTATAACAATAATAATAATCATAATAGTAATAATTGCAAAATGCAATCGAATTGTGAAGTGCTTGAGATGGGCATAAACTTATTTGAAAATCAATTTAACTAGTCGCCCTTAAATTGAAAAAAATAAATAAACCTATCTTTCATCTCAACAACAATCCAATTTTTGCTCAAAAATTAATAAAAACAAGAAATGATCATTATTATGTTAAAAAATAAAATTAATCAATGAAGAAGCTAATTTTGACAAAAGGATCCTCGTGGACAACTCCTACTATATAGGATTTAGGACTAAGCTTAGTCGAGTTGATTTTGTGTTATGATTAATGAGCCTCATTGTCTGTATCATGACCAGTGTCTGCCATATTTTTATAGGTGGCATGCCATTGTTAAGCGTAACCCAAACAAAATTAGGAACTTTCTGAAATTCTGTGGAATAAATAACTTACATTCTCTAGTTTCAAGTTTAATTCACCTATTCTCCTTTCAGCTTCACTGGCTTTTGCTTCCAAACCATCTTTCTGCCTCCGTTGTGTTTCCAATTCCTTTTTAAGTTTGTCAACCTGCATCGAGAAGTAGCATTTACAAATATCCGACAGTTCTTTCAAAATTAGTATTTTGTCCACATAAAATTACTTCAACCTGCTTCTCCAGTTCGCCTGCTCGTGCATGCGCCTTTCCCACCTGTTCTGCTGTGTCTAGTTTCCCCTTTTTCTATTTAGCAAAAGAATGCAAGTTCATATGATGAACACGAGAAGAACATTTTTGTTTCTAAACTTAGCACGTGAATCGTAGAACGCTTACCAGAAGTGCAGATATGTCGCTCTGCAAGGACACAATACTATCTGATTTTTCTTGAATGACTTTCTCCTTGTGCGATATCAAAACATCTTTGCTCTTCAATTCTTGAGTTTTCTCATCAATACGGGATTCTTCATATTTCAATAATAAAGGCAGATTGACAAATAAAGAACTCGTAAAGTCAGAAACTTGCTAAATGAAAACATTCCAGAATTTGGAAGAAATTCTACAAGTGAAGAAGGTGAAAGTAAACATTTTAAACACAATTTGACATGGTTGTTAAGCCAATTTTCTGAATTTAGAGTAGTACTCAAGCCCTGCCACTCTTACACTGCCACAGTATCCGGCTTAATGCGGTAAAATGATATTGCAAAACTATCTCGAGTCGTAAAAACGCAAAGCAATATCTTATGGTTTCAAATATCACGAAATAACACAATTCTGAGGTACTGAGAAAACTTGAATACAGATAAGAAATAAAACTCAGCAAACATAGTTAACATATTCAGAATAGACTAAAAATGGAACATTCAAACTTTCATTTAAGAATGGTTTCGATTTAAAAAAAAAAAGAAAAAAGCAAGGTACGAGGAGCAAACGAACCAAGGTCATTGATCTTAAACTTGAGCTCGTGAAGCTCGACCTTAAAAGCGGAGAAATCAGCGGCGTCGGATCCAAGAACTTGAGCGGCTTCGAAGGAATCATCCGGACAAACGGTGAAGAAAAGTAGGGCAAAAAAGAGCGAGAAAATGAGGAGTTTTGAGGTCGCCATGAAACCGAAACCCAATCTCGCTAAAACTCATAGAAGGAGAAGGAAGATTTTATGTATCGTGCGAGACCGAGAGGCTGGTTGGTTGCTGCACCAATAAACGTGTTACAAAATTAAAATATCAAGCAGATTCAAAACGTGAAACCTTATTAATTTATACTAACTTAGTCCATTGACACGTGTTGGTTAGAGAGAGGTGGTGCGGGGAGAATATTTTATTATTATAATTGTACAAAGTTCAAAATTTTTTTACATCAAATTTGGATTGATATTATAAGAATGTAAAAGTATCAAATAATGAAATATACAAATTACAGATATTGTACTCTTTTTTTTTAAAGAGATTTTACATGTTTCCATTACCAAAAACACTCTTCAAATCATTGAAATATATATATATATATTTAACATATTACCTTGTATAACTTACAATTTTAATTTTTTTATATAAAATATATTTTAAAAAAATAATAATAATAAATCACATCATCATAATTTCAATGGTGTTTAAAAATTGACTTCAATTAAAAAGACCAGTATTATTATTATTATTATTAGTGAAGTTGCAATACACCTAATCTAAGGTACATAATATATGAAGTCGGAGTTATCATTTATTACTACTTTTGCCACTTATGTCATCTATTGCATTTATTTTGAAATCCTTTTTACAAATTTGTATAAAAATATAACATTAATGGAAATTTTTTAACTCTACGTGTTACCCCCCTTTTGTAAATATATATATATATATAAATGTGTGCTTGCGAAATACTTTTTTTCTAAATAAATTATTTATTAAAAAAAAAATATCGGTATATATGTATAAAAATATATTGATGTTTTAAAAAAATGTTAAACATAAATAAAAATGATTCTTTCTAAACAGAGTAAATAAACTTATAAATTATTTTTAATTTTTAATTAAGTAAATGTTTTTATTGATAATTTTATTTAGTATCATAAATATAAGAAAAATGTGAAAACTACTATACTCATAAAAAATACTTTTCGCAGCTAATATATAGTTCAACTTTTAAAGTATGAAAAATAACTAAGAAAATAGTGATAGCTTAATTTATTTCAGCTTTTCTTTTAAATGAATGAATTTTTTTTTATAATGGTTATAATTAATGATTCTACTAAGTAAAGGTTGTGGCTGTTTCTCAGAGAAAAAAGAGGATTTGGGCCACTGCAATATGGATCCTCATTCTCAGGGCCCCAATTAGTTTGGACCTGGCAATCGGCATTGTATAGGACGTGTGAGATTCTTTGAGATCAATTCATCTTCAGTATTGATATTGTTCTAGTGTTGACTGGGCCAAAGGGCCCTGGCTTTTTCACTGAAAGAAAATACGACTGAAGCCTAAATATTGTTAATTTATATGGATTTTGTATCATGCTTTTAATCAATTCTTCACGAGTAATAATGCGATAATAAAACAAAGGAATATAAAGTTTCCATGTTTATATAAAGCTGGGTAAGCTCACCTTTTTTTTGCGAACATGCATACTGGTCGGCCATTTCCAAGTACCCGTTGAACTGTAGTTGATTAACGTTAATATATTATGATTAATGTCTCTGGTCATGATCTGATTAAAGAGATCATCACCTTAACATGCATATATATTTTGTCATTATTGACAGTCGAAGTATAGTATATTTGCATGGAGTCTTTTCTTGAAGTAAAGTGATACATGCAAGAGTTGTCACCACTCAAACGCAAGTGTAGAGTGTGTACATTAATTAAATCCTGCTATGCCAGCTATGCTTCTGAGGAGAAAGCTATCCTTAATTATCGACCAGTTGGAAAAATAAATGAAAAGAGTAAATGGTGGAGACCACTTCTCTTTTCTCTGTTTCTGTACGGGCTACAGCTATGCTCCACATTGTAAATGATGTGAAGAAAAGAAATGACCCATATGATAAAGCATATTATGCAGTGATATCGTATATGGTTGGCATCTTCTATTTGCTATCGCATGACAATAATATGAAATAATTCTTAATTATTTCAATGTTAAATATTGTGGTTGTTGGCCATTTTTCATTGCGATCCTCTAAAAGCAACATCGCGTCACTGACAGCTAGCGGTACATTGTCTTTGGGTGCTATTTCATCTTTCCGGAGCTCTCTCTTAATTAATTAACTGACGGTCGGTTTTGACGCCTTTTGGACGCATAACGACGGCTCTAAAATGACAGCCACATGAAAAAGTACGTAAAAGTCTTTTTTTGCATGATAAATGCGTAATCAACTTGCTTTTGTCGTACATGTTTCGCAGTGGCTCTTCTAGTTCACCACCAGCCACTTTGGTTTCCTTTTCTCCTTTACGAAAAATACACT
>CAOGCB010455940.1:0-21897 GCA_948266635.1 Cnidoscolus chayamansa | reverse complement strand
AAATAGTTGAGATAATTTTGTAAATTGTATTTAAACATATTAATTATATTTTTTTATTAATTAGTGCAATTTGGTGGAGAGATATTTTAAAGATATAATTTTATTTAAAATTTTGGTAAAATTTGAATTATAATTTTTTTTTTAATAATAATATCACATATTATATAGCATCTATTTAACCCTTATCCACATCACATCACATCACATATTCATTAGTAGACATATTAATAGGTAATAATTTATCCGAAATAATTATATTAAGTAAAATAGTCTTCAATTGTAAATAAATTTATAGTGCTCGAAAATGAGATTACTAATTAAAGCTAAAATGAATAATGATATTTTTAAAATAAAAATATAAAAAAAAAAAATCAAAATAAAATATATTGATAATATTAAGTAATTACAATATGGATATGGACACGTGGTAAAATGGGTTGGATGTAGTTGATGGATATAGAAAAAGGATTGATTGCGGTATTTGAAACTAACATAAATTAGGTTGAATTGATTAAGAGAGTGTGGCTTCGTTTCTATTTGATTTTTTTTTTTCATGCATTTATTTATTCAAGAACTTGACAGTGGCATTATTTTAATAAATGTTTATTTAATTATAATTAAAGTTTCTCTCTCCTTTTGGATTTAATTAAAATATTTTTTGTGAAATAGATTTTATATATCTATTTTAGGTGTTGATTTTGGATAGGATAACTTTATTTAATGAGAAGTTAAATAAAAATATTGTTGACAAATGCTTTTCTTTGTAAATTACTTACGACATTAATTAGCTATGATATAGAATATAAGTCTAATTATCTACCACCTATGAAATTTTCAACTAACAACTTATAATAATATCAAAAATAGATGTTAGTTGCCCACACGGACGTAACACGGTTGATACTCGAATGGTAAATTTGATACCAGAGAAATTGATGTCGGTAAAACTATCTTCAACGAGATTCCATCAGCTTAGCAGTTGTGTAAGTGAAGTGCCATTGTAATACTCTAATTTTGTGTGATGATAAGTTAACTAATTATTAAATTCAAAAAAAAAAATATACTGAGTCACAATTGAAATACTGCAAAATTATAATCTCCTTAGAAGCTGAAGCAACAAATCGTTGTAGTTTAGTGGTGACTATTCCCGCCTGTCACGGGGGTGACCCGTGTTCGTCCCCCGGCGACGGCTTCCATGTTAGCATTCAGTGGATTTTAATGGATAAAACACTGGTAAGAACACCCATTCTCCCATAAGTTTGGGTGCAAGTGATTAGTTATATATATATATAGAGAGAGAGAGAAATGTTTTGTAAAAATCTATGATTTGTTAGTGATTTCTTTGGCTTTGCATTTCAAACTTTCCCCTATCAGACCTGCTGGAAGAACCCCAGCTTCCATTTCATAATTATTTCTTTGTGAGAAATAAAAATAAGGTTTTACTATTCATTCATACTTATTTGATGCCAACAAGTAGTTAATATGAGCATGGTAGCCTAGCAAGACAAACGTAGTGAAGAAGTACTATTCCTGAAAACTGCTACCAAGAATGTTCTTTATTTGCAGAATAGCTCATAACAAGAAGTTAAATGAAGAAGAAAAAAAAAAAAAAAAAAAAGAGTAAAATTACATGCACTGATCCAGAAATCCAAGCATTGGACCACACTGATCAATGAAGCCTTTTTCTTTTTCAGGGTAATAGTTTATAAATTGACATTTTTCAAAATAAAATTTGCGCCAATAAAAAGACTTGAATTACGCTTTGCCGTTGGCAACTTTGGCGGAACCACCAGACGGGTTAAGCTCATCCCAGGCTTCAATCCAAGTGACCATAGCATCGGCAAGCTTATCGAAGTAGGGATCAACCTTGGTAAGCTTTTCCTTAACCTGCTTGGCCAGTTCAATGTAGCACTTTTGAACTGTGGTGCAATCTTTGGGAAGAGTCACAGCTTGGAAGAATGGAATGATCTCTTCTTGCCAAAATATGCCCTTGTACTCTTTTCTTAGATTCACAAATGGGTTGCTTGCCTTGCTGTGATAGATATAAGGAAGACCTGTCTTCACTCCTAGTCCCAAATGGTCACAGATAACCTATAAACATTCATCACTTGACTGCTGTGAGGATTCAAACATGCAAACATGAATAGTTTAAAAATGGATGGAAGCAAACATACCTTTGTGCACCAGCCAGCCCACATATCGTCATAGCGACCAATCGGCTGACCATCGCCCATAAGGCCAAAGTACATTGCAGGGCCAATCAACTCACGGTCGAATGTCAAATTCATACCACACATAGGGAACAGGGTACCCTTTGGAATTGTCAAAACAGCATCCACATACCTGATAGTTTATGAGCATGATGTGAAGACCAAACAAATATTATACAAAGGAAATGATCATTTGCTATTCGTTAATCAATCAAATACCTGGTGTTCCTCTCCAGAGGCTTTACCAGCTGAGTAGGTGCATCATAATCAGGGATGTTGAGCCAAAGGCCATGAGAGACAGCCGTAGGGACACCCTCGCGAAGGCTGAAAGGGTATCCACGCACAAAATCTGCACCTTCTCTGTAAGGATCATAAAGGGTATTGAAGAAAAATGGAGTTGATGGGGAGAGAATGTTCTTGATGTGCTGCTCAAGTGCATTGATTGGCTTCCCAGAAGGATTCTTAGCAACCTAATATTACAAGTAGAAATCCAATTATTATCAAACAGTTCAACATATTTCCTCATGTGTAAAAAAAAATCCTGACAAGCCAATGTGATCATAGATAAATAAGTATTCAACTCCAGCTAATATAACATAGAAATAATATTAAAAAAGGCATTCGATTATTATATTTATTAGCGGACGGCTTGAATCTAAGAACAACTGCGACTAAAATATTTGCAACAATACAGACTTTACAGTATACACCATGTGTAATGATCTAGAATCTCTGCCAACTACAGTTAACTATTGACTATCATTTAGTTTTTGGAACATTAAATGAGTAATATTCCAAGATCCACTATCGAATAATCAATCTAGATAGTGTTAACCATGAAAGCAGGGGCTAATAGATCTTATTGGTATCAATATACACATTTCGTAACACCTGAAATAAATTATCCTGCGATTTGCAATTTCAAAAAATCATCTCAAAGACTATACCGTACATAGATTTTGAAGCCAGTTTTCGAACCAAAGAAAAAACTATGTTTTAGCTGGTTATTTATCAAAGGAAACGCATGTTAAAATAATGCAGCAGATACAGAAAATCAAAATGGCATGCAAAACCATAGAGAGAGAGAGAGAGAGAGGGAAGGGGGAAATGTACGCTAAAACAAACGAGATCCAAAATCAAGAATACCCAAATCAGCCTGTAGCCAAGCAAAAATTTCTAAAATTTGGCATGAAAAAGAAGAACCCAGATGAAGACATAAAAAAAAAAGAAAAAAAAAACTTAAAAAGAAATAAGAGTTGCAGATCAGTAGAGCTTACAAAGCAATCATCATCGATAGTGAAAATATACTTCTTCTTGGAAATCATGTAGCCAAAGCAGCGACAAGCGGAGTCCTTGAAGGATATGCAAGAGGCCTTAGGACCGAGAATCCTGTTAATGTCATTCCTGTTATAGAGTTCATAGTCAAAACCTTCAGGGACAGAGATGGTCTTGGACGGATCACCATCTTGAACAATGATAAGATGGTAAGGCTGAAAGAAAGGCCTCCACATTTCCAAGAAATCGAGGTTCCTGATCGTGGGGATCACAATATCAAGCTCATCCTTTAACAAAGGCACGACCTTTGTGGCTGCCTGAGTATCTCCTGCAGGTTCTACCATTGTTGAAACAGAGAGAGGGATGCGAGTTTTTCAGTTGGGGGGAGAGATGTGATGGTAGAAGAAGAGAAGAAGATAGAGGGGTATATATAAGCAGGGGTGAGTGGTGGCACGTGCGAAGCGGAAAAAGCGGCAGGAGTGGAGGAAGAGTAGGAGACGTGTCTGAGCTCTGCTGGTAACAGAGACTTGTTCAAAGAACAGAGTCGACGATGTAGGAGCTTGAAGCACGAGGTTGGAGGAAATCAGACTTTTTTATTTTATTTTATTTTTTTGTTTAAAATTTAAAAAATTAAAAAAATAATAATAAAATAAATAGTTTTCGAGGTTAGTTGTATTATAGGATGAGTTGTAGTTGATGAATAGTGTTGTGCATGCATTATAATTTTTTTTATTTTTTATTTTTTTACTTAATTAGATGTCTTATAATAATAAAAGTTTTCTTTAATTTGAAATCTTTTTTAAAAATTTTTGAAAGTTATTAGGAGTTCATCTCTATACATTGTAATTAGTTTGAGGACTCTGTTATTTATATAGGATTACAAAGTTTCTTGAAATTATATATATATAAAAGATGGTTTATGGTGAAAAGATTTAGAAAGTAATTGACCATAAATGCACTTTACTTGATTTTTTGGTCACATCACATGCGGCTTAACATATCTCTATGATTTGCTATGCCTAAAACAAGAAAAGCTTATCTAATGAAAATCTTTATCACCGAAAGAAGAATTATTTTTAAGGGGTAATTTGATTTACCCTTTTGAAATTTATTTATTTTGAAAGTGCTTCTTGAATAATTAAAAAGAAAAAAAAAAGGGAATATAAGGAGGTGTGGAATGCAAGAATCTTGGAGACTAAAAGAGAGGAGAGGGTGCGTGGAAGGAGAAAGACCATCGTCCATGTGTATTGAAACTTTCTTCTTCTTCTTCTTCGTCAACGCAATTGATTGCGCTTCTCCCATCTCTTTTTCCCTTTTCATTTCTTTACGCTACAAACCTTATTTCACATTTGTTCATCTTCTATTTTTTTCTTTTATGATGTCTTCAATCCATATGCAAAGTTTCACAATTTTATATATATATAGGAAGTCTCAATGATCATAGAGTTCAGTCAGTACAGTATTCGATTAAGATTGACCGAGCTATACCTTAAGTACACCGGACAAACCGTTTTATAGGGAGTCTCGACGCAATCTTGAAAAAAAAAACAAAAAAACCAAAAGGGTTGAATCAAGTTGATGATACAAATGACGGTTTTTCTCCTCGGTTTGGAACTGTCTTTGCCATGTTCTTTTATTGGTCATACCACACCTTTCCAAATTTTTAGGCAAGTAAGCCGTTACTTTTCTTATTCAAAATTATGAAAAATATATTATTGAAGACTAAAACCGAAATGGATACTAAGATTTCTGGGCGTTCATCTTAAATTCATGTCCTGCAAACTATATGGGCTGGAGTTGCTAGATCCACCCATAAAATTAAGCGTACACAAACTGTTTGTTTGTGGTTCTTGTTGGAGCGAAGTGCATTTTCCCTTGTGGAGAAAACACAGACTTTTAGTGGCTACACATTCCGACAGCTCCTGTCTTGTTGAGCCTAAGTCCAACAAATTTCTTATCAGGCACGGCCTCCGGTGTCCAACGGGCCCATACCCATCTCTAACTATGATCAAAGCTTCCAACAAAAACTGGCAAACTAGTCATAGCAAGACAAGATGGTTACAGGTTGGTCCTAGGCTTTGTCAGCCAACTCTCTTTATGCTTAAATAATGAGCACAAGATAATCTTATCAAGATTAGTACGTCTGTGATCTTTGTAGCCGGAAGCAAGGCGTCACATATATTTCAGGAAGAGGCTTTCTGTGCTAAGTTTTCTATTTGAATTATGTCTCATGAATTTATTTAAGTATTACTTCACTATCAGTTAAAATGCTAATGAAGAGAAGAAGAAGAAGATGACAAGTAGTTTACATCCAAAATTGGAAATGTTCAATGTCTCTCTCACTTTCTAATATGTTAGGACACCATTTTACATCGTAATCCCCTTTTCTGATAATTACTATATATCTCTTATGTACAATCATCAGTTAGCAAGATGAGACTCTGATGTGGAGCCCGTTTGGTGCTTCAACTCTTGGAAATTTCATTAGAGTGTCTCCCCCAACTTCTTCCCATCTGCAAGCACAGCATTTAACCATATTAATCCAAATAATTAGTTAATCCATCAAACGGGGATTGCAATTACAAATGGGTTCTCCAATTTTACCTGTATCTAGTTACAAAGTAGTGAAGGAAACTAGAAATTTCTGCTATTCCTAGTTCCTTTCCAGGACACTGCCTGGTACCTCCTCCAAAAATGAACAGATAGTTTTGAGATTCCAACCTCTTGTCCTATAATTACCAAAGCTATATTAATTGCTTGGAAGCAAACCATTGATAAACAGACAAAGAAATGATGATTGAAGAGTCACTAACCAGCCATCTCCATGGGTTGAAAGATAATGGCTCTGGATATAAAAAAGGATCATAGTTTATCTCCCTGGTATAAACATAGATTCTCCACCCTTTTGGAATCACAAATCCTGAAACACAGAGAAAAACCAGTGAATTAAGTACAAATTACAGATCTCGATTTAACCATGGCCCACCAACTGATCAAACAACTAGTACAAAAATAAATGAAGGAAAAGAAAAGAAAAGAAAAGAAAAGAAAAGAAAAGAAAAAGTTCTCTTCTCTGTCAAAGATCAATCTCAGATGAGTATTTGCAAATCTAGGAACATTCTTGACATTGAAAAGCTTCCTTTCTTGTCAAAAATAATTTAAACAAAGGAATGGCCTAGCTGGATTGGTAGGTATGATATGTATTATCATAATAGTGTAAGGTCCACCAAGGAGGGTAGATATATGACCATATTTCCATGACATATTATTACTTTTATTTTTTGTATTGACGAAGTTTTGAAAAATAGCTGCAAGAAAGCTTCTTGAGCCCATAAAAGACAACAATACAAAGAGGCAACATATGTTTTTTCTTTTTAAAGATAATAATTAATACTCACCATTCAGTTCCATTTCTTGAGTAGTCTTCCTTAAAACCCCATTAACGATTGTAGCCAATCTTGAGGTCTCAAAAATCACCTGCATGATTAAATAGTAAATGACACATCAAATCGTATTCAACTTTTCTTCATCAACCAATCAGAAGTACTATGCTCAAGAGAGAGATTTCTCACCGCACGAGTAAGACTCATGGATTTAAGGTCGTTTAAGTCAATAGGATCATCAGGCCTTTTATTTTCTCTAATTGCTAAATGCTCTTTCTGCACACATTAAAAAACACAGGCATGTAAATAGTATGAACAAAAACAAGACTTTTTATTCTAACTTTTTGTTTTCAACTTACTCTTAGCTCTTGAAGAACTCTGGGGTGATCATGCAAGTATTTGACTGCCATCATTGAAGTAGTAGAAACAGTTTCATAACCTGAGTACAAAATGGTGATTATTTGATCAATCATTTGTTCATCAGTTAATTTGTATCTATTCTCTTCATTTTTCATCAGGCAACCAAGCATGTCTTGGTGGGTTTCTTTCGATGCTCTTCGTTCTTCTATTAGTTGTCTCAACATGCTCACGATACTCTTCCTAGCCTGTATAACAAATTAAACTGAACAGTTAACTGCTGAACATTAACCAAATTTCCAGAAAACACCAGACATGGGAAAAAAGAAAAGAAAAGAAGCCTGGAAAATTTACTTGGAATCCACGACGATAATTAGTGCCAGGAAGGTCGATTGGTAATGAAAGAGTGCCTAAAACAAGCTTGAAGAACTCGGGCACAAAAGCTTGAGATATTGAGCTAGAATCACTGCCAGCAATTTGTTTGAGTGAGGAGAGAAGTGCCATCTGCATAAAACAATGGAACCATATGTACGTTAGAAACATAGTTGCTTAACTTTTGATTAAGTTTCTGATCATATGTGAATATGGTAGACTAATATGCACCTCTTTGGTTTTCTGTTGGATGTCAATAACTTTGTTATCCCAGTTGCTGAGGTGAGTTCTCATGAACTTATCAATTGTGGGCAACAGTTGTTCTCTGATCATGGTGGGGCTAATGAGGCTAAGAAGTGCCCCTCTCATGTACTTGTGAGTGGAGCCATGAACAGCGGCAATGTTGCAGTTGCCTAAGATGTCTAGCATGGACTGGGGATAACCAGGAACAAGCCCTTTTGCCTCATTCATGAGAATGTATTTATTCAGCTCTGGATCCATGGAAACAATAGTAGGACACCCAAGAATGTGGGATTTGAAAAAACTGCCATACCTATAATTGAAAGGAAAAATTAGTAAACACAAGTAATAAAAAAAGAAAGCATGCATATTAGAACATCTTAAAGTACAGTATGATAAATTTACAAGAAAACCCTTTTATAACTGTTCTAACTAACAGTTGCATAGTTTGATGAGAAGATTGGCTTTTGGTATTATAATTATCTTTTGGGGGTTTATCATGGACCAATCCCAGCCAAAAGGATAAAGGGCAGGATGGGAATGTTCCTATCATCCCTGGTTGAAATGAAAAAAGGGAAAAAAGGAAAGATCACTTTTGAAAAACCGATCGTTGGTTCTCTAAAAGGTTTTAGCTAGGCTATGTAAAAACAAGAAAAATCAGTAGCAAAATACAAGCTGAAAACTTAAGTCCATTTTGAACAGAAAGACACAACACTTTGTAATTCTTAAGATATTAGAAACAGAACAGAAACAGAGGAAAAATAGAAACTAATGTAAAGTAATCACCTTGCTCTCTGATTTTTCATGAAGTTTGGACCTTGTTTTAAAAACTCAGTAGTCTCTCCAAAAACCGGCCAACCCATAGTACCTGGAGGCAAGCCTTTCTTCCTGTATCTCACCTCATTCCATCTCAACAGAGCAGAGAAGATGCAGAGCAGCAATATAAATATTACAAGAACCACCATGAAAACAGCCATTGATGCTTTCAGTAAACTCCAAGCCGACTCCAAAGAGAGCTATAAATGGTATAGGCTTGCTCTTGCTGAAGATACTCAAAGCGTGCACATATGTATATATAGGCCTTTTGGAACTAATAAGCTTACATGTACAGCAAAGGGGGGGGATGGGGGAGGAGAGAATAGCCAGATAGGCCAAACCATGCACCCTACAAGGAAGGGAGAGGACCCTACTCTAATCCCTGAGGTAATAAAAGCATTACAGAGAAATTAAATGAGCAAAAATATTTTAAGACAGAAAAAATTTAACTGAGGCAGACCACTTTGACTCAACAGAGATTTGAACTCGACCCTCGAGGATTCAAGGCATAAATGTTTGTATTATGCGAAAAAATGACTTGTTTTAAAAGAAAAATAAAAAGGAAATGATATTTTGTGGAGATGGAGAAATGAATTATTTAAGCTGGATATTTGGTGCTTCCAAGAAATGATTTGGGTATTATTGGTATAAAAACTGGAGAGCAAAGACCAAAACCAAAGAGTTAAAAGAGGCACATGCAGACCACAGCATCGGATTTGGACCTAAAAGAAAAGGGCAGTACCCTTCACATGCCTGTCAACAAGATCTGTGCAAATGGAATTATAAATACCGCTGAAAGACAGGTTCCTAGTTACCATGTGAATAAGTGAAGAGAGAGCTTTTGGTTCCACTCTAACTCCAACTTCTAAACTTGGACCTGTCCCTGCTCTGAACCATTATATCATTTTCAAGTTGTGGACTGTAATTCCTAGAGAAACCACTGCATACTGTCCTTTTGAGTATTGACTTATTGGACCAACAACATTACTTATCCAACATTACAGTACATACAATTCAAATCCTCGAGATTCAAATATTTTACTGTTGAAGAACATATAATTACCATTTTATTATTTCGTCGTCGTCAAGCCTTATTTCCAAATTAGCATCTTATTGTTTAAAAGAAAAAATTATCCATGCATGATGCATGTGTCAAGAGACTACTGAGGAAGATATTTATTGTGTATTTTACTTTTTGGTCTTTTAAAATTCAAAAGAAAGAATCGAGCACAGAATTTATGAGAGGCGGCGAAGTAGTACTTGAAAGAGGGAAGCAAAGCAGAGAAAAGGAAGAAGGTGTTAATAAAGGTATCGGAGATGAAAATGAAAAGTGTATAAAAGAACATAGATATGTGTGCATCACATAAGAAATGAGAATTGAGATGATATACTCTCTCTAGCTATCTATTTAAGCTGCAACCGTAGCTGTGCTTCTCTCAGTAATCAGTATAATATAAGATGGTCCAGTGCCGGTGGGTGGTGGTTTCACCACCAACTTTGTAATAAATTACTTGGCCAAAAGGGGAACCCATCACCGCCAACTTTTGCTACTTTCAAGTTGCAACCAATTGCCTATCTCTTTTAATGCTATTTCCTTGCAATTAACTCGTACTCTAGTGATTAATCAGACTTGCATACACCCATATTTATAGTAGCTAGGTGCAAGAAGTTAGATTCAATTCATATAATTATATTGTGTTAACATTAATTAGAAGAGGATATATATATATAGTGAATAAATGACGAGGATTCATATGATCAATAGATCAAAAACTATAGTAAAAGGAAATGACGATCACTATAATATATATATGCTAATAATAAAAATTCTAGCTCATTCCAGTTGAATACTTGAAAGCTTAATTTGTAGCTGTATATTAATATCTACCAAATTTATATGTATATAATTGCAGAAGATGATAGAATAGGTGATCATATGATTAGTGATGGATTTTATACGATTTTAAATTAGTTTTCCCAAAAAAGGAAAGTAATTGACATAGAAAAGATCTCCCATAACTTAAACCTGACAAATCAACAAGAAAAGAAAATGATGTTAATATCAAATACGAAGCAACCTCATCATCTATATATTAATGTGGATTATAACATTGATTTAGTGATAAACAAGATTGATCGTGATGGTGTACACATATTGTAATCTAACTTGAAATTTGCAGAATGAATAATTAAAAAGCCAAAAATAAGAACCCCATCCCCCGTGTGTGTATATATATATATAATGGAAGGACAGTATAACCACCAAAACATGCAATGTTCTAAAAGGAGGGAAGGGACGGCCAGTAATAATCGAGTGCGTATACATGATCATATAATTGTGGACGAAACTGCGACGACACCATATGAATCCAAGAACCAAAATCTACATTATACAATTGGCCACCTCCTTACAGTAGGTGTACATCATCATCAGTCTAATCATCAACATATATCTTATATATATATATATATATATATGCATATGCACTTTGTGAAATTTTTTTCTTCATGATCCCCAAGCTACCACCATAACATTCCTCTTTTTTTTTTTTTTTCTTTTCTTTAAAAAAACTTTTGACTTGTTTCCTTGAAGGTGATGGCTTGTCTTGGCATGCCACTAAAGGATGAGTTGGACAGTGACTTGAAGAATAGTGTGTATCTACAGAGGGATCCTCAGAAAATGATTTGACACAAAACATGCAAATCCCTCTTTTACTAAATTTCTAAAGTGAGAAATCTGTTCAACCATCTTTTTCATTGCAATGTGTGAGTGTGTGAGAGGACGAGTTTCCCATTTCATATATTCATGGCCGGGTTAGGCAAGCCTATGCCATATTATCAAATTTTCATTGCTATATATGTAGCGGTGGATGGAGGGTGAAAACACCAAAAAAAAAAAAAAAAGAAAAAGAAAGAGAGACCAAAACCAAAAGAGTTACGTCTAAAGAATATTAGATGTGGCTTCTTTTATTTCAAATTATGAGTAAATATGACAATAATTTAAGAATTAACCGAAGGCGATTAGTGTTTGATAGGCAATGATAAGAGAGTAAGGAGACAAAAGATGGTTCGAGTCTAGGAAACTGAAAATGAATGTGGTACGTGTTCAAATATCGTATGGATTGCCGACATAATGGCTACTTGTAGATGTTACATGAAAACAAACTAAAAATGATTTAAATTCAGATGTACGTACACAACATATACAAACAAGAGCAACAGCTACAAGATGTAAGCCTCAATTCAATTATAGCTCTTTTGGTTTGGGTGCACACGGGTGTCCTCTTGTCTTTTTATCACCCATCTTCCATGCAATCCCTACTCTCCTGCTTATTAATTTGCTTGTTAAGATCCATATTTATTTGCCTACAAAATTCAATTCAATTTAATTTTTATTATATATATATATAAACCCATTAACAATAGATAGTAGAAAATATTAAATAAGGTAGTGGAAGTAAAATGAATGAAAACAAGGGTGGATGGTTTCATTATTATGGAAATTATTGGTTTAGGTATGAAAAGGAGAGGGAAGGAGTCCATTCAGAAGCACACATGCACAAGGATGATGACCTTATGGAGCAGTGTATGCATGATAAGTATAGTCACACGAGCGCCTCCTTTTTGTTCTCTTGTGCTTTGTTTTTTTATTTTGCCATAATTTGTTGGTACTTCTTCTCCCTTCATCATTATTTCTTCCTAATTATTGATCCCTTTTTCTCTTTCTTTCTTTCTTAATGGGCATATATATATATATATATATATATGCATGCATGGTTCATCATTTACGAATCTTCCTTTGCTTACCCTTTTCCATCTCATTTAGCATTTCATCAATCAATTCATCCTAACATGCCTTGCCTCTGCCTCTCTTTTCTTTATTTATTTCATTCATTTAATAATATATTCTTTTTTCTTCAAATTACTTTCAATTTAAAAAAAAAAAGACAAATTAAAAAAATAGATAGCAGTAATATGGTAAAAGAAAAAGAAGTTAAATTAAAAATAGAATAAGAAAATAAAAAAAAAAGGATAAAAAGAAAAGGAGGATATTTGTTTGGAAGGGAAAGGTGAAGTGACATCTGACAAGAGGATGGAGTGCACGTGTGGGTACTCATATCCACGTGCACCTGTTTTTATTCACTCATTCATTTGTCTCTTCGCTTTTTCAGTGTCATATTTCCTTTGTCTTTTTCTGTTTCGTCTCTTACCTATCTGTCTCCTCTCTCTTCTTTTCTTTTCTTTTTTTTTATTTACCTTTTTACCCTTGCCCTTTTTTCATTATAGCTAACTCTACTTATGTATTATACAAAATAATAATAAAATTTTAAAATATATGATAATGTATAAAATAATAATAATAATAATAATAATAATAATAATAATAATCCAGAAATGAACGAAACCTAATAGAAATAGAGATTCTTGTGATTAAAATCATTTAAAACACATACAGCTACCTTAATTATATATAACTTATTTAAATTTATTAATTAGTTTTGAATTTAGTGATAATGATTTGTAGCGTAGTTTTTACTCGGATGATAAATTTAAAATTAAAAATTATAATTTGAATTTCAATAGCCATAGCGTGGGAGTTTCATCTTCTAGAATGACTCCTTATGGATATTGAATCTTGAATCTCTTATCTAAAAAATCGCTGCGTATTGTGATTTACCCCTTATAACACTGTCGGGCCAGCGTGTGGAAGATAGGAAGGGATTTCCTTTTGAAATTAAAGGAAAAAAAAAAAAGAGGACTGCTTAGCCAAAGCCAGACTCCAGTCTAACTAAATCTGATCATCTACAAGGAGATGAAACTCCCATTATGGACTCCAAAAACTCAAGACAAAGAGAGATATAACACAAACTACCCCTAACTATCTTAACCTAAAAACAAATTAACAAAAACTAAGACAGTGCTAAGGGAGGATGACATCAATATTTACACACCAAAGAAGCTAGGATTTCTCCATTCAAGTCATATATCTATTTGCTATGTTAAGTTAAGCATTTTCAAATTTCATAAGCCCAATCCTCGTAGGCTCTTATAATGACATACCCTTTCGCTCTTCTTTCACCCACTTCATGCTATTGATGGAGTGAGTTGCAAAAGGACCTTAGATACTTGAAGCATATATTATTATTATTATTATTATTTAAATTAATGCATTTTTTTAAACATATATAATTGTATTAATAAGTGAATAAATAAATTAAAATTAAAAAAAAATCATGTATAATTTGAGATGAATAGAAATAATTGTAATGTATTTTTATAGAGTGAAAAGAAAAATAATTAAATGTATTTTTATAATGATAAATCTCAATTGATTGATACATTTTATAATCGGATTAAATTTCAAATATTTCAAGACACGACAAAAATTAATCTAAATAATAATATTAAAATTAAAATTAACAAATGGAAGAGATAAGACATTTTTTTGATATATATGATGAATATGTGCTGGTTGAGAAGACAAGAGCTTTGAAAATTTTTATAGCGTGGTCCTTGGTTAGCTACTTTTTGATTAATTGTCCATTGGACAAGCAGTGATTGTGGACTAAAATATTTACATGATTTAGATAAAACAAGTAAGTTCATAATCTATAGATGATTTCCTTTTTGAAAATTCATATTCATACCACATATAATAACAAAGTTGACAGCCAGCATGGAGAGGCAGAGAAAAGAACTTAACCTTCGCATGTGCTTGAAGAACTTGTCATCCTAACTAGCTTGATTAAGGTGCAAGGAAAACCAAGCCTGTCAATGTTGACAAAAATGACCCTTCATTGTATATTTGTTTTTGGACTCATCACTATCAAATATAAAGTTAGAAACTATTTCATTAATTACTTCATTTACCAGGAAATCTATCGATTAATCCCTAATCCACAGTCTCTTTCAATTGATTATAACACATGTGTGTACAAGTTGTCACCAATCAGATTGATTAACGAGAATTTGCAGCTTTGAAGCATTGATTAAGATATTATAGAGATTATTATGCATCACCTTTTGGGAACCTTGGATTCACATAAAGCACACATAAATTATATATAATCAATGTATATATGAAGGTAAGATATAGCCTAATGTGGGTACTCGTAAAGCAAAATGGACACTTATAGTTGGCTCCATTTACACAAGCTCAAGGCCACCCAAGTTCCACCTCCCCATGTGTTAGGGTCCCCATTACATTTTGTTCTGATGGTTAAGTGCTTGTCTTTGCTGTTGTTTCTTTCTCTATTACTCTTTGCTTTGAAATTTTGTTTTCTCGCACTTAGCCCACATTAGGTATAACTCTATGTTAAAAAAAAGAGGAAGAGGGCTTCAATACCCCATGTGATATGGTGCGATCTTGGCCACAATGAGCATGAATTTTCAGCTCTGGTGGGTCTGCCCTAATGCAAGAAACAACCATGGAAATCATGACCCTATTGCACGTTACCCCCTCATGGGCATATCGTAATCGTCCTTGGTACAATTTGAGGACAATTGACAAGTACCAGATTGTTCGTGTCCCCAGAACTACACTCTTCTTTCTTTTTTTTTTTTTTTGACCCAGAGAAAAAGATTAAATAAATTACACCACCCTTTGTTCTCTTCATGTTCATGGAAGCTTTCTTGAATATTTCGATCTTTTCTAAAACAGTGAATAACAGATAATGCCTAAATCTTTTACCTGAAATCAGAATTGAATTAATTGATTATGGTTCTAGCTGATTTTTAAATGATTAGTTTGAAATTTTGGATTATATTGCAAATATGACATTTTCTTTTTTTTTGTAAAAAAAAAAATCTGACTTAGACTAAAAGAATTGATAGTTTGAACCGTTGGTTTGAATCTGATTATGAGAAGTTGAAGAAGTAAGCAAAATTGATTTCTTACAGTCCATTGACTCAGGCTTATGCTGGGTTTACTACATGCACCCATGGATATGGCAGTACCCTCTACAAGCATCTCTAGTTTATGTAGCAGACATTTAATCTTTTTCATTGAGTAAATCACCGACTCCATTGTCATGTGTTGGTCAAACTTTAAAACAAACCATATTAACTATTAAATATATATTGTATCTTGAAATGATATTAATATGCACATTAATCATATATACTATAGGCTAATAACATGCAGCCCATTATTATTGTCAAACGCAGATTAAGCAACACCGAAGCATGTTCCTTCAGTGGAAGTTAGATTAGCTTAATCATAATCATGCATATGTCATACAAAATCATATCATTGTATTGATTATTTCAATTTTTGTCATATATTTTTTAAAAATTGGTAATATGTGTCAGATACCTACTCACATGGAGTTAACAATAAATAAAGACGTGTTTATTTATCTTTTTAGGTATTGTATAGCATATTTGAATTGAGAAAGCATGAATCATGTCTAGTCAAATGACAGAATGTATATTGGTAGATCAGAGAGTCCATTGATTGGTTGGTTGTGGAAAAGTTGTCTTGTTAAAGTTATGTATTTGTTAATGTTGTGATTATAAAGTTAGAACATTATGGGAATTGCAAAACAAAATTGAGTTTTGAGTGTTTTGTTAGCTGTGAGGCTTCTTTCCGAGCCCATTCAATTGCATAGGCATTTGTCAAAAAATGCATATTCGCTGAACGGCATTCTATAGACACTGATTAAACTACAATTAAAAAATTTAATGTCTTTTCTACTTTCAAAGCTAAATTTGTCAGGATATATTTGTTCTTTAGCGCTTGCAGAGTATACAACTCATCAAGATAACCTTCCTAATTACTGTTAGCTAAGTACCATGCACCTTCATCTTCATACTATTTTGTCTTCACCTTAAACTAAAATAAATGGAATTTCAATGGCAACAACAGGAGATCAAATAAAACAAATGTTGTACATAAAGAGGTAAGTTATGCATAATATATATATATATATATATATATATATATATATATGTGACAAGCTGTTGATTAAATTGTGCAAAGGCATATATATATGCAAAGCAAGCATTAGCACGCTCTTTCTCTATACAAAGCTCTGTTTCTTAAAATAGGCATCAAAGCTGATCCACTGAGGAGGAACATAAGCAGGATGGAAAGTTGAATACACTGCATTAAGATCTTGCTGCTTTGTCCCCAAACACGATTTTGTTTTTTTAATTTTTCAAAATACTCTCAACATTTAAGCTTGGCAGTTTCTTAACAAATTGGGCTATCCTTGTTTAATATATCTATATTCTGACTTTTTATTTTCTCATTTTTCTACTATAACTATATTAATTCAAAATTAGAAAATTTTAATAAAAAGATTAAAGAACAGTCTCCAAAGCTTATTCAATTTCCCCCTGAATGAAATTTATCTCAGGAAGTGCAGGCTCTTGAAGTTGATCCTGGCTGCAACAAGTTGGAAGAAATATTTAACAGATTACAGGGCTTTTTAACTTGATTCGAAGATCATTTAATGGAAAATTTTGGCATCTTAATTACCAGGCAAGCATGGACGTCATCGCACCCACACAACAGCTTCCCATTCAGAGTGTCCACCGCCTGGAATGATCCTCCTCCTTCACTTCTCTTCATAATCAATTTTCTAAGTATCAATTATCAAGAATACAGGTGTGAAACTTGAAGATTCCAAGTAATGGTAATACTACCTTGTAATAATCAACAGCAGCAAAATTAGCCCATCTGTTACCAGAAGCACCATAACAAGTTTCAAGCATATTAATCAGATCCCCTGAGTTATCTTCACATGTGAGTTCCTTCATGGGTATAGACCCAAAGTAATTTACTAACACCAAGGATTTGCTCTTGTCATCAAGAGGACTTGATTCTCCTCTGTTAGAACAGCTTCCTGCCTTCATTCCGTCTTCCCCATCTGCACAAAATCATGTTAATTGATTGGGTCGATTAGTTTTAATTATAATGAAAATGAGAACAACTTACAGTGATTTTCAACCATGTAATTCCATTGATAAGCAATTCCTTCACTTTCTTCCTTGGATTTAATTGAAGTGAACACAAGGAGCCTCTGGTTATTTTTTACCATGTCACTGACTAGAGGCCAATCTTGGCCATTTTTGGGCATGTTTGTGACTGGAAACCAGTATTTCATCAACCCAGCATCGGTGAACACTTTTGTGAGTCCATTAGGGGCTTGAACATAATCTTCTAAGATTATTGTCACAACCTCTGATGTATTTGCTGATAAGAAAGCTTCAATTTCTTTCAGTGTTTCAATAGCAGGACCCTACTAGGAAGGGAAAAAAGGGTATGCACTTCACACATTTGCCTAAAATTTAATAAAGAATGGAAAGATCTATAAATCACCAAAAAATCATATACATACAAATGCAGTATAGTCATAACATTGTCCTTTAAATGAATGGCACAACCACACATCATCCTGGAAATCATATGTATCAAGCATCAATGCTCGAGCTCCGTTCTGAAAATTTAGAAAAAAAAATCCCAATAAATTGGAGAATAAATGATGAACAAGTACTAAAATTACAGGTAAAAAAAAAAGAAAAAGAGAATATGATTGGAGTTGCAGGAAGCTTACATGTAGCTGCTGAGTGACACTGTCTTCTTGATTGGTGAAGGTGATTCTAGGAACTCCAGTGCGAGATGGATATCCATCAATTGCATAGGCATTGTGGGTTGTCAAAAATGCATACTTGTTGAAAGGAAGAGAATTGTTCTATTATGAACACACAGCAAACACTATTAGATGTATTGGTATTTTCACAAAATCAAATACTATGTGTTACTAAGTTCAATGATCAAGTGTTTACTCGCATTAATGTCTTTAATTTCTATAAAATTAAAAAGAAAAAAAAATCACGATAAAGTAATATGGCGTTTAGTTGTGCACTCAATTGAAAGAAAGTGGGAAAATACCCAATTGCCTAAAAGTCATGTTTCTATTACCGATCAACATTTTTCAATGGTTATGTCCAGACTTTGAATGAAAAAGATACGAAAAGAGAGAGACAGAAAGGGGCTACCAGAAGCTTGAATTGGTCAGTGATGGTCGATCTTACACATCTAGAACCTGAAAATCCTTGAGGGCAAGAGAAACAATAAAGTCCAGCTGCACAATCTTGGTCCGACGAGCATTCATCTAATAGCTAAAAACGTATTGAAAATAAACAGAATCAGAAGTTCCTTTAATTTGATAAACAATATAGTGCGTTTCCCAAAGACCAAAATAGAGAGAAAAAAAATGGGAAATGAAAAGCTGTTTCTTGACATTTTAAACAGAGAAATGCATGCACAGACCCTGCACTCTCCATTGGAGCAAGCTGCAGCAACTCCAACAAGCAATGAAGCTGTAATCAAAATCAAGTTTTCAGAAATACCCATTTGAGAAAATGGACGGAGAATTATGAACTTGGAGGTTCAAGGGAAAGGAAATTCAAAAGGAAAAGAAAAAGACGGGGAAGCAAGTGATAGGTGGTGTAAGAGCATAGGGATTATGGGTTTTCTGGCGAGGAAACAGAGGAAATTCCAGGGAGATTATGAGCAAACAAACGAATAGAATATAACAAAAAAAGCAAAATGGCGAAGGGTTGGCCATCCAAATCAATGACAAAAAGACGTCAGGAGAGAGGTTCTTAAGCGAATTGCGTAAATCTCCATAGGAAAGTGTGTTAAAGCTCAGGGGTTTTGGCAGCTTACATTTGTATTGTTAGATACGCCTCCTTTGTATTGCCCAACACGTTAGGAGAAACAAAATCAACATTTTTAGTGATTGCTTTGATACGTACCTTCTTTCGTTTACTTCCTGTTCTTGTGAAGTCCAATAAAAAGAGGCATATACTTTTCAACAGAAAAAAAAAAGGTTTGGCGATCTCTATAGAATGGAAAGGAGAGATATAAACTAAATTGAATTAAGGGGCAGGAGATGTCTATTTTCAGCAGTCATTTCCTGCTCAAAGGGTCCTTTGTTGTGTGTGGGTGTTCTGCTTGCAGGTTCGTGCGAAAGACACAAGGGAGCTGGATGTAAACTTGATATTGGGGATAAGGTCGTTAAAGCCCACATCTGTTGGTTTTGGCAGAGGGTATGGTATGTGGTTGATATGGATGAAGCCATTGATATTTGGCCATCTTTAGGTTGAGTGAGTTTGTCAAAAGCTCTCACGTTTAATAGAATCAACATTTAAAACAAATTTATAATTTTGGTTTAAAATAATAAAAAAATACCAGCAAAAAAAAAAGAAATAATCAGAACAGAATTGAAATGAGGAAAAGCAGAAGAAAATAAATTGCTAATTCATTATTTAAGTGGCAAACTTGGTAGCGTACATAATGTTGGCTGATGAATTGAAGGAATATACTTCAAATTCAAATCTGCCTTTTAATTCTACACCTAGTGTAGTAATGGCAGTTAACATTTTTCTGGCCAGAATAGGCTTTTAGGCAGTTAGCATATTTCTTTTCATCACAGACTGGTGGATTGTCCAGAGTATGGTAAGAAAGAAAAGGCGGATTGCCTGCAAGAAGCCTTTGACTAGCATAAGATTCCATTAAAATGTCTTCCTTTTCATCAGCTACCTCCTCACTACTCCATGAAATATTTGTGTCACCATGAAGAAGCACCTCCCTGTTTGTTGATATGACTGTGCTGCATAATATTAATTTAATCAGCAGAATGGCTAGAGATAGTTCGAGGCGTCTTCTTTTTGATGCAGTTGCCATTTTCTTCTCCTCCTAGTGACTGTCTTGGCTTTCGTTTCAATATCAGAGAAGGCAAGAAAGTGGCTTTAAATACATGTTAAACTTAACAGGACTAACCGGATGAATTCTTTTGCTTTGTTGGATCACTAATCAATTAAAGAGCCTAGATTAACTGTAACAAGAAATGAAAACTTGATTAATTGAAACATGGTTTTTAGCTTGGTGGGGAGATGCAATAATGCACAAAGTAATGCCAAGATGAGTTCACTATTAAGGAGGACTACAGAGATGTCTCGTGACAGGAAATTGTTGCTATCTTTTTGACTAGTGGTGCTATAGAAAAAGTGGTGAAGGCGCTATCATGGGTCTAGCCAGTTGTATTTGTTTTTTGGTAGTATGATCTTGATGGTGTAGTTTTAACAACGCATCGTAGCATAATTTTTATCCAAGAATATATTACTGACGTTCTTTGATGATTGGAAATATTTGGCTAGAGCTACGACGACTTTCTTTAATCTAAGTAAGTTCAGCTTGTATATATATATAAATAATTTCTAAATATGTGTTAAAGATAAGTTGATGAATTTGTTGGATATAATTTTACTTTTTTTTTTATTATTATATATAAATTATTGTTTTTTATGTTTATGAGGATTGTAATTTTAGTAGTGAATTTTACATAATTAAGTGGACTATGAGTTGGAGAGATGTCACCATCATTTGAGAAAGATATTTATTACAATTAATGTGACGGTCTGTACATATTCTACCAACAACTAATGGACTATAATTAAAGCTTTGTCGATAAGAAAATAATTTTCAATGACGATGTGATTGGGCATCATCGAGGGACCAACATTTAAGCTGGTATCTATATTCTGAATTTGGTTGATGCTTTGCCCATGATCAGTAGAGGATGATGGCTTTCTGGTTCTTCATGATCTGTCTCTTTGGATGAAGAAGTGCATTTTTGTGTTGAATTCGCTACATGTTGCTTTGCTCTTGTTTCACTTTTTGCATGCTAAATGAAAGAACCACCCAGACTCAATATATATATATATATATATATAATAGCCAATATAATTTACATATAGTATAAGAAAGGCGACTTGACTAAAATATCCTTGTTTAAATTCTAATAATATTATATATAAATATATTTTGAGATTTAAAAGAAAAAAAAATAATTTTCTTGATAACATAAAAATAAAATAAATGGAAAAAAAAAATAAATAGAAAAATTAAATATATATAGCAGATAATATATTAATATATTAATTTTTTTATAAGTTGGAAAGTAACTTCTAAATTAAAATTAAAGTTTAATTAATTATTTTAATAAAATAAATTAAAGTGATAAAATAATTTAATTAAAATTAATATTTTATTTTTAGAAATGATGTGTATATATTAAATAAAATAAAAGAAAAGATTCTATTTTATTTAACAAAACGCACTTTGAAAAGAAAGTAACATTCACTCTAGGTATATAAAATACAATATAGTTAGAAAGCACCTTCTCATCCAAGGACAACTCTTCTTCAGCATTATCTTACCGTTTAGACGC
>CAOGCB010455863.1:0-11160 GCA_948266635.1 Cnidoscolus chayamansa | reverse complement strand
TGTGATTGTGAAAGCTTCGCAATGATTTACTTTGAAAAATAAGCATGACGTAGATCAAGCTAGTTTCCATCTACAGATGCAAAACACATCACTTTTTTATAATTTTTTTAGGCATCTTCAATATAAATGTATGCAACCTTCATTTATTACTTCTGCAGTTAGCAATGCAAAATATTGAGGTTGACATAACCTAAATCTGCAATGCTCAGTACCTATGGACAACACGCACCTCCTAAGTTTGCTGGATTTGCAGCAAATTTCAAACAGATGACCTTCAGTTGTGAACATTGATGCTGCTCGGCCAATGCAAGAGTTGTTGCCACAGTATCAGCACTCAGTTCCTCACACAACTTTGATTCACATAACAATTTCAATCGATCTAAATTGTAAAGGTCAGCAGCAGCCAAAAGATGCTGCACCATGTTGGTAGATGTGCACATAGAAGTTGTGCTGGTAATCTCATGTACATCAGGAAGTTTGTCTGTGTATATAAACAATAGCATTGCCTGGAAAAAACAAATGAAGAACCCATTCAAGTAATTAAAGAATGTTGAAATTGATAAAGCCTCGGAAATATTTGAGAGAACTTCATCTATAATGATATGGGTAAAGTACCAAATTAGAGAGAGATGCTGAAATATAAACCCTAAGTCCAACTGTCCTTGGTAACAAAGGTGCTAGATAATGATGACAAATGTGAGTGCGAAGAACAAGAAAAGAACCTTGAAGATAGAGGGGTCAATGTCATTCACAACTATTTTATCTAGGTTGGGATCCCCAACAAGTCCAAAAAACTGGGCTCTGAAAACAGGAGAACGAGCAGCAAGTATCAACTTGTGCGCTTTAAAATTTTCATCCCCAACCTGGAAAACAATGTCACAACCAACTTCGGATTCCAAGAGCTCCAGGAGGCCCTGACCCATGTCTGAGGGTGGAAGAGGAATAGAATACAGTTTTGGTCCTTCAACACGATTTCTGACAACTCCAACAGTGCAGTTCATGATTAGACAATCATCCTTTATATAATCAGAATTTTCTAAGGTGGTCCTCCTAAAGAAACGCTTGTAACCCCTGGCAAGAGAAGAGCAGCAAAGTGATGTGAGGAATGAGGAATATGAATTAATGTGACAGCTTGTAGACGCAATATACTGAGTGTCACATATCCCAGAATGACATTTTCATTGGCAAAAGAAAACCACTAAAATTTTCAATATATTAGAATACAGTGTTGACGCACCAGGAGGCCACTAGAACTAGTTGCCGTCAATTAAAATTGACCAGAATCTCATCAACTACCACACTCAGGATCACAAATTGCCCATATTTCCATTTCCAATACTCATGCTCGCCTTCCCCCTCCTCATACCATGTTTCAATCTTCTCTCATTATCTTTCTCACTTTACTACTTGATGAACTCCTCTGTATAGAATTTATTCAAAATTGTCAATTTTTTGTTTTATTGCAATGGTTTGGGGATCATTTATTGCAGGATTTTTCTGAGATTGCTTCTTTATATATACACATTGAAATAAGGTACTAACATGCTATTTAGATCATCTATTTATTTACTTGCCCTCTATTTCAACTATCAGGAAAAAATGAATAAGATTGTATTTGAGTTCCTTTGTAAATATAAAAAATCTGGGATTTTTTTTTAAATACGGGTTAATTCTGCTCCTCCCTCGCTCCAAAACCACGTAATCCACAATAAATAATAATTCCACACAAAAACCAGTAAGCTAAAAATACTAAACCCCCCAAAAGCTCATTTATTCGAGCAAACAAGAAAAAATGAAGATTAAAGAAGAAGAAGAAAGCACAAAAGTTTACCACATGCTCCCTCTATACTTGAGGGTGTAAGGGCCGCTCTCCAACGCGCGATCAAAGTGGCTATGCACTTTGTGCTTCCCATTTCCACTCTGATCCACCAATGTCAACTCGAACAAAGCCCTCACGTCCGTTCCCTCGCTAGCGAGGGCAATAAACACCGAAACATACATAGAACTATCCTCGGGGTTTTTCCCATCGGGGTAGAAGTAAATTGCCCAATCATAACCTCCCACCGTGAAAATATCACTCGATATGCACTTCCCAGCACCCATACCCTTCGCCAACGAGTATCCCTTTATCGTAAACTGGTGCGACCCATTCACCGTCTCGTTTATTGACCTGGAACACGACTCTTTATCAAAATCCACCTTGAGATCGTCCATAATTTCATTGAACTCCCGATTCTTCGCAAAAACAAGGAAAACCCTAATCCTTTAACAACCCAATTACTGAAACAGATAAAAAAATTCCTGATGCTCAAGCAAGCTCTATAATGCCGATACGCATAATAAAAACCATGAGGCAATATCTGTCCCTAGGGTGTAAGGATCATTTCATATAGAATTCATCAGATCGAAGGGTTGCAGAAGCAAATTAAAGGCAAAACTCAGTGATATACAAATGGAAGAGAGTGGAGAGAAGGAAGTGAACAGAAAAAGACGGCACAATTGTGATGAGGAATTGGCCGGAGAAGGAGATAGGTGATAAAGAGACCAGCGAGGGTTTAGAAAGGAGGGTTCTTTTTCATTGGGAGAGATGTGAGAGTTTAGAATGGTGGATTTTACAGGGTCTTGTTGGGCTCTGATTCTCAAGAAGAAGGTTTGTGTATGGGAATGGAGACGGAAGCAGCCATTTAATAAACTATTTTTTTAATATTAATCTTATTTATTTTATTATAATTACTAAATTCCTTTTTACCTAATATAATTAATACACGGCACGAATTTATTTTATTCGTGTGTCAAATTAATAAAATGATTCAGGTTCGACAATAGTGGAAATTTTATTTATGTGTGTGGACTCTTTACATATATTATGTCCCGACCTTATAAGATTAGAATTGTAAACCGATCCGAATAAATCGAATTTTAAAAATTTTAAATTTATTTTATTAAAAATTTTTTGAATATTAATAAATTTAAATTTAATTATTAAATTTTTATTAAATTAAATATTAAATATTTTTAAAAAAATTCTACAGTAATTTTAATAATTTTAATTTAAAAATAATTTTAATTAAATAATTATATTAATAATTTCATCTATAAATTTATAAATAATTAAACTTTCAAATTTTAATAAATTTAATATTTATAAATTTAAAATTAATTCATTTATTAAATAAATTTAAAATTTATAAAATAAAATTATAAAATTTAAGAAAATTAAAAAATCAGTGAAAATTTAAAATATAAATATTAACTTATTGTTAATAATAAAACTGAAAGAATAAATTATAAATTTTGCATCTATGAACTTACACAGAGTTCCATCCTATCTCTAGTAACCTTAGCACAGGAGAGCAGCAGCTTCTTCCCAACCCAAACCATCACTTGCTCGAACTCCGCAAGCTTCTCACTTCCCAAGATGGCTCATATGCCCAATGAATCACCCTTAAACCCCTCCTTTTCACACCTATAATCCTCCATTGACCACCCATAAGATCACGGATCCAAGATCTCTACTTGTATTGTTGCTTCTCTTTTTGCCGCCATGAAAGCTCTCGCCAATGTGGATCTCTTCAAAAACCCTCTGGTTATCAAGATCACCGCCTCTGTTTTAATCTCCATCACCTTCTTTTACTTGGGTAGGCACTGGTCTTCCAATGGCTACCAGCAACTCATCTTCTTTTCTTCCTCCACACCAAAATCTGTCGCCCTTTCGCCTAACTTCAGTAAGTCGTTTAATATCACTGCTCTCATCGCCCAAAACCAATCACAGATTTTACCTGACAAGACCCTTTCTCTTGCTCCACTTCCTCCGCCGGTGACAGATCAATCTCTGCCGACAGATCAATCTTCGCTGTCTGACACGAATCGGACGTTTGGTGTTATTGACAGTGATGGGAGAATGAGCGATGATTTTGAGGTTGGGGAGTTTGATCCCGAGGTTGTGGAGAATTGGGGGAATGAGACTGGAGTTGAGAGTGGTGAGAAGGGTGTTAGAGTCGGGGTTAAGAGATTTGAGCTCTGTCCGGAGACTATGAGGGAGTACATTCCGTGTCTGGATAACATGGACGCAATAAAGAGGTTGAATTCGACGGAGAGAGGGGAAAAGTACGAGCGGCATTGTCCAGAGGAAGGGAAAGGATTGAATTGCTTGGTCCCGCCGCCGAAAGGCTACCGACAGCCAATTCCATGGCCGAGGAGTCGAGACGAGGTATTGTTGATTTATTGTTATTTTTCCCTCGTGCCTGTATATTTATTGCAGAGAAAGGAGGGAAAGAAAAGAAATGTGCAAATAAAAATGTTTCAATTGAATGGATTTTCAAAATAAAGCCCTTTGTATGCATCAGCATTGAATTTGTGTTGACAATGTACAAATTGCTATTGTGGTGATTAAATATGTTTGGTTGAGGAGGAGAAAAGCTAAAGAGTACTTGAATTTCAGGTTTTCTGACCAAATGAAAAGGTTAGCTCGAATAAGCTAGTTGTTTTATTAGTCTAATCCATCCTAGTTTTTTTGGTGCGGTGTATAAAGTTATCACTTGGTAATTGTCACTGCTGTGTGGAATTTGTGTATTCAATCATGTGTTGGTCTGTTGTATTTTCTGATTGAACTAGTCAGTCCTGTGGGTTTTATCTGAAAACTTCATTCATATTGGTAGTTGAGGACACATAAATTGACTTGTTTAGCTTTTTCTTTTTCTTTTTTACTTTTTTTAAGCATTTTTAACTTTCTGCAAGTTCTTAATAGGACCTGCTCCTTCCTTACAGGTATGGTATAACAATGTTCCTCACTCTCGTTTAGTTGAAGACAAAGGAGGTCAAAACTGGATTTCTAAAGAGAAAGACAAGTTCAAATTTCCTGGTGGCGGTACACAGTTCATTCATGGGGCAGATCAATATTTGGATCAGATTAATAAGGTTTCAAAATTTGAATTGTAGTTTTACAAAGGAAACATATAATTGGGCATATGCATTTATCTAATCCATGTTCAATATCTCATGTTTTACATGTGTAGATGGTCCCTGACATTGCATTTGGTAGTCATACTCGAGTTGTTCTGGATGTTGGATGTGGTGTGGCTAGTTTTGGTGCCTACTTGTTGTCAAGGAATGTGTTAACTATGTCAATAGCTCCCAAGGATGTTCATGAGAACCAAATTCAGTTCGCTCTTGAGCGTGGTGTACCTGCAATGGTGGCTGCATTTGCTACTCGACGTTTGGTATATCCAAGTCAAGCCTTTGAAATAATACATTGTTCAAGATGTAGAATCAATTGGACTCGTGATGGTAAGTCCATCTGTCTGGCCCCTAGTTTAATTATTGGAGCTAAAAGATGATAAAATATGAGCTCAAAATAGAGCATAGTGTTACATTTTGGAATTGATACTCTTTACCTGTTGTGACAAAAAATTGTCGATGCTGTATATGCCCCGTTATTTCATAATCATTAGTTTTCCAATTTCACACCTTTTGACTCTCCCCCCTCCAGCTGAAACACATATGAATCCTATGGCATTATACTATCCTTGAAAGGCTGTATTGCTATTGTATGTTTGCACGTAAATTATCTTTTGACTTTGATTTTGTTTATGTGTCATCTTCTGATTTTGTGTTTTACATTCTGATGAAGATGGAATATTGCTCCTTGAGGTCAATAGGATGCTTCGAGCAGGAGGATACTTTGCTTGGGCAGCACAACCAGTTTATAAGCATGAGCAGATTCTAGAGGAACAGTGGGAAGGTATCACTTCAAATTCTCAATAACAAATTGCAAATTAACAGGTTCTTCATATGACTTCTGCTAATTATCAGTAAATGGTTCATGCATCCTGTATCCACATAAATTCAGCTAATCAACCAGATAAGAGACAGATTGATGGATTTCGTTAATATTGTCCAAAACAATTTGTTTTTATACTTGTTTTTGGCCATTACTTACTTTACTTCTGCATTTATTTATTTTTCAGAGATGCTTAACCTTACTACTCGTCTTTGCTGGACACTTGTTAAAAAGGAGGGATATATTGCAGTATGGCAGAAACCCTTCAACAACAGTTGCTACCTAAGTCGTGAAGCAGGAATAAAACCTCCATTGTGTGATCCAAATGATGATCCTGATAATGTTTGGTAAATCATTTACCCTTGCTTCTCTTTTTGGCATCTATAGCATCTGTGTACAACTGGTCTATGATTTCCTTGCTGGAAGAACATTTAGTATGTACGTAGACTTATTAAGGCTTAAAACTAGAGTTAAACATGAAATTTTGAGTGAAAACTGAGCAAAAATGGAAATGTTGGAAGGAAATACTGAGAACAAAACTACTTATCCATTTCAGAAACCATTTCTTACATCATCCTAATTTGTCTGCACAGAATTTGTTTGATCTAATAGATAGTTTCTCTGAATAATTGCTATATGGTGCAGTGAAGGAGAGTGTTTTCCCTGATTATGCCTGATAAACTTCTTTAGTACTTGAACTCTGGCAAAAGCAGATGTTCCTTTTTCCCTATTAAGGTTCCAGGAAGGTTTATTCTGCTTTCTGACAAGAAATTCATCCTGTAGTTGAATCAATAACAACGCTAGTCATCAGCAATTGTCTACTGTAATGCTGGATCTTGCAATTGGTATTCATACATTTAATATACTTATTTGTCTGTGCAAAAAGTCTGACGAAATGCTTCGTCTCTCTTGGGCCAGCTGGGGACAGTCAAGTTATATGTGGTGCCAAAATTACTAGACTTCATATAACATTTGTGCATCTGAACATGCATAATTCTTCTTCTTTGTTGCTTATCTTGTTAGGTATGTCAATCTGAAGGCATGCATTACTCAAATTCCAGAATATGGATATGGAGCAAATGTTACTAAATGGCCTGCTCGTCTGCACACCCCACCTGATAGACTCCAGAGCATACAAATGGATGCCTACATGTCTAGAAAAGAGTTATTCAAGGCAGAATCAAAATACTGGGCTGAAATAATATCAGGCTATGTACGTGCTTGGCATTGGAAGAAATTTAAATTAAGAAATGTATTGGATATGAGAGCTGTCTTTGGAGGGTAAATTCATCACATCTTGAGTTTTTGTCATAACATTCTTGAATTTCTGATATCTTATGTTTTACTTATTGATTATGGCAGATTTGCAGCTGCACTAATTGACCAAGGATTTGATTGTTGGGTACTGAATGTGGTGCCTGTTAGTGGGCCCAATACTTTGCCCGTTATATATGATCGTGGACTTCTAGGAGTTATGCATGATTGGTATTACATACCTGCTTAGCCTTACTTTTTGTTTCATGTCATAAATATCACTTTCAATTTGGCATATAAGAATAGTGAATTAATTATTCCTGTTAACCATTATTCTGCATGCTGTTTTTTTTTTTTTTTGTTAATCACCGATAATATGGTGTCACGACCAAATTGGCCTAAGAGTTTCTTCATGGTTTTTCTGTTGCTTGAACATAGCCTAGTGTGTTTCAATTAAATATGATGTTGTCTTTATCAGGTGTGAACCATTCGATACATACCCAAGAACTTACGATTTCTTGCATGCAGCTGGGCTCTTTTCTATTGAAAGGAGAAGGTATGCCTTAGTCTTTGCTCAGGGATTGGGTGCTAGAAAATCTTGTTATTTGATCTCTATGGTCAATGGTGACCTTTTTCTTTTCTGTTTTTCCCCCTTCACTTCACATTAGATGTAATATCTCTACCATCATGCTTGAGATGGATCGAATACTCAGACCTGGTGGCCGAGCATACATTCGTGACTCCATTGATGTGATGGATGAACTTCGAGAAACAGCCAAGGCCATGGGTTGGCATGTGGCATTGCATGATACATCTGAGGGTCCACATGCAAGTTACAGGATCTTGACATGCGAAAAACGGCTATTGCGTCCTTGAGGTGATGGCATACAGAAGTTGACTTGTTTTCTAAGGCTAACTGTAAAGAAAATCTTGACCAATCAGTCACAGAGATGATGAAGAGAGTTCAACTATGAATCTGAACGGAAGAAATGTTTCACTTCTATTGAATGAATCCATTGAATGAATCAAATCCTGTAACATCCCATACTTTAATTGCCTTGGTGGATGCTGATATCGCCAATCTTGTGCAATTGAGAGATGGTGCATAAACGAGAGATCAATATACTAGGACTTTGTAAAGTGTACAAACACGATCTCATAGTTTCAAAGTAGAAGCATGTTGTACTATTTATTATTTTTTATCGAATTGACATTAACATTACCCAAAACCATTTTGGTTTGTGTAATGTCATTTTTTTCATTGTATTTTGTGCTTCATTTTGTTAGGCAAGTCAAATTTGGTGCCTAATTTTCAAATGAAGTTAGGCATGCATTAATATATATCTGTAAAAGGGAAAAGAAGAAACCAAATAAAGATGGACGCGTAAGTGAAACTTCCCTCTCTCTCATCAGGCTACAAACCCAGGAACATGATAAGATATTTAAAGATTTGATTATTTGTATGACTCTTCTTTTCAATCAACTTTCGTAGGAAACTTTCCAAAAAGATAAAGCTGAGGCCCTAAATATAATACGGATGTGCATGTTTTTTCATGTTGGAATCTCTTGGATATCTTTCTTGTCTTTGCTTGGTGAAATAGTTGCACGTCCTTCCAAAGAGTGTTGTGAACAATATCTTGCACTTGCAACTTTGATATTCTGGGATGATTTTCCTGCCTTTGCCTCCTCAAAATTCCGGGATGTCCCTCCTGTCCTAGAAAAATAATTGGGGCGTCTTTCCAGGCTCATGTTCTGAATTTGATACTGCACTCCTGATTGTGGACACACAGACCTGCTGATTGGTAGACGAGTACTTCGGTATTCCATGAGAGTGCGACTTGAGCACTCAACAGGTTTTGAGATTTGATATTTGTGGCCTCGCTAATGTGCTAAGGAGAGAACTATGGCTGTGATTGGCGAAAATAAACCTATGATACGTCGTCTGAAATGCTGCAGATATCATTTCCAGGGTTCCAGCAGTGACAACCCTTTTGCAGTATTCTCTGGCTGCTCGAAAGATCCTCGATCTACCAGATATCAGCAAAAGAAATAAGATCAGCAGTCAAAATGATACCAGGTTAAGATTCTTTTCTTCTTCTTTTTTTTTTTTTAGATTGTGGGAGAGAGACAGAGAGAGAGAGAGTTACAAATAGTGCGTAGGTCTCGGACCACAATCTCATGTTACTGCTTTTGTCTTGCCATTGTCCCGTAAATGTGCAAATTCCGAACTTCATAGCCTTTGAACTAATGTTAAAAAACTGCAAAAACAGATAATATTATGAAACAAGGATGTCGAAAGCACCTACAAGGAATTGAATGAAGAACACTAGAAAATATATTATATCAATAAAAAATGCATTTCACCATTTTTTCACATGCAAGCATATTATAAAACTTCTGGCAAGAGCAAAAGAGCATGATATCAATAAAAATACATAATATGGAGAAAATCACTGTAATATAGTTAAGAAGTGGCAAGAATTTTTACCTTTTCAAGGAATCAATAGCTCAGAAAGAGAACTTCGATTAACTGCCCTGTATTTGTCTGACATATATCTAGATACATTAGCATGGCATATTCCTTTAATGTGTTCAGCGACAGTCCTCACACCTTGCATGAAACATATTGGATTGTAGGCAATATCGGATAATCAGATTGTTCTTGTTGCATATTGGAACTCTAAAACACTGTACACAAGTAAAACAGAAAATGCAACATTATTCAATAGCTTTTGGATCAGATGAACTGCAAGGCATAAGAAACTTGCATTTCCTTGGTGGGGTTGGAGAGGGTTTTCAAGAAAAGCACCTATAGATCATCAGCGGCATTTCTTGGATAGATTTAAGGGGAGGTAAGATAGCAGGTACACATGTCTGCAAGGAAGAATGTACTTCGAAGAAAAAAAAACAAAAACAAAACAGTAACAGTAAAAGATGTAATCACCTGAAAATGGAATATAACAAGTAAACTGAGGGAGTATGAATTCAACGTCCCATCCTTTGAATTATTGAGGTTGTGAGCTTTTGCCCATTCCTTGACCTACAAGCAAGACATTCATTGCATGAAAATGATGTATATGTTGTCATGTTTGTGAGTAAGAGTATACCAATAGCACCATATCATGAAAGCGACCATCCATCTGGTTGATCCATAACAAGAATTTGGACTACATTTGACCCTTCAGATTGTTAATTGAAATATCACAGGAGATACTCTGAGGGCCATCTCACATTTTAAGATGGGAACTCTGGCATTTGGGACATACTCTAACCTTCGAAATTTACCTGCAGATGAAATTCATCATGGAATTAAAACAGGATAGTTCTAAAGAACAATAAAGCAATCATGGGTAATTATGCAATGAAAACCATTGAATTAAATCACCATTTTGCCTCAAAGCTCTTAGCAAATCTCCAAGTAAATATTTTTTGCGTCTTGTTGACTCCGTAGGTCAAAATGAGTATTAATTTTGATGATAACAAAACTTGAATAGAATTTAGTTAACGAAATTTCAAATTGTGTCTTTGAAGCCTTTAGGTGATGAAATGATCATAATTCAAGCTACTTGGAGATAGGATATATTGCCTCAAGGAAAACTAAAGTAAAACAAGTTCTCCAAGTTACTATGAAGACATATGAAGAAAAATGAGGACAGACTTTTGACATATAGGCAACATGTAAAAATATATGAGAGTTTGATTTGCCAATTATATTTTATCTATTAACTCTCCTTGTTTTTAGTATGCATATGTCTTAGACATTGTTTTGAAATCAATTAGAAATGTTTTGATAAATTTCCTAAGAGTTTAGAATCAAAATCTGAAATTTTGCAGAAACAGGGAAAAATTAGCAAACATATTAGTTTGCTAACTGTTTTGCTACTGAGAAAACTCTGGTTTGCAGAAACAAACAAAATAACGGATATAATTTGTGTAACAGGATGTTTAACAGTCCAGAGACGTCTCAAACGATCATAAATGATTTTTGTCTATAAATACTTCATATTTACACCATTTTATACTTAATAAATGCATTGAGAAGCTCTAAAACCTTTGAAATCAATTTTCTTGCTCATCTTTCATTCCAAGCATTAAAGCTCATTGATTGTGCATTATTGACAAATCTA
>CAOGCB010455783.1:0-11479 GCA_948266635.1 Cnidoscolus chayamansa | reverse complement strand
GTTTCCTGTGCGTGTTAATTTAATCAATCCATAATAAGCGTTCTTAATTGAAATCAATTAAGGGTTCTTTAGATTGGGGAATTAATAACTAATCTAGAAATCAATACTAGGGTACGTGTCGTTTCAGTCTCCAATAGGCTGGGGTTCCGCATCACGACTTCAAATGTCGCGCTCCCGACTTTGTTCCAGAAGCTACTATGTGGTTTTAGTCACTTTCGCGCTCGCGCAACCAAGTCGCGACCTCCATTCCCAACAGCCAAAACCTCACTTTTCCAACTCCAATTGATCTCAAATTTTTTACACTTGATCTCAACTTAACATTGAAGGTTTTCTCTAATTTTTGGCTCATATCATACTCATTTGAGCCACTTTCTATCCAATCTTCACTCCATACCCGATTTTGCTACTTTTCTTACCAACACTTGATATTTTCAACTCATTTCTTCATTTCTTCTAGTTATTTTAATCTCAAATGTTTTGTTGAAGTTATATCTCATTTTGGCAAAGTTACACTCAAAGTTTTATATCATTTGGACTCCATTTGAGTCACAAAATCACAATTTCCCATTTCTGCAGACTTGCTGCAAAATTGTGTCTCCTCACTTTTAGCTCATTATTTGATCCATTTAAATTCAATTCTAGCGAAAGTTCCCTACATGAATCTTTTAGCTAATAACCTAAACTAGGTTCATGACAAATGTCATAATTTTATCTCTTAATTTATTCCTTCAAAATCATTGAAAATATTTACTGCCATGTTCTAAAATTTCCAGAACTGACAGCTTGACTCTTGTTTGTTCATTCTACAATTTCATGCCTCAAACGATTTAATTACACAAAGTGGTGTTCTAGACATTTGTAGGTAACATCCTAAGCTTCATATCAGTATATGATTTACCAATTTTAGATGTCATTTGTGTCTCTGGAATAGTGAGACGAAGTTACTGTTCACGCAGCCCCGATTTCTAGATTTTTACTCTTCTAATTGTTTTATCACTTCTTTCATTTTTAATGCTTTGTTTCAAGTCCAAAACTCATGTTTTCATACAAAGATACCTATTTCCAGATTTTAGGCTTACTTTAACTTTAACCCTAATAGCTCCTTTTCCATCAAAAAAATCTCTATACAACTTCAAACTCACAAGTTTATGTAAAACTAACCTTGTTTGAGCTTTTCTTCTTCCTCTTCCATTCTTCTTCTTCTTCCTCTTCTTCCTTTTCTCTTTTCTTCCCTTTTTGCCTTTCTCTCATGATGCCTCTTTCTCTCTTTGTCTGCTGGTTTGCATTTTGCTAAGTGTTGAGATATTTATCTCTCTCTCCTCTCTCCTCTCTCCTCCTTTGACTTTTCAACTCACCTTTTTCATTTTTTTTCCTTTTCCTCTATTCTTTTCTTTTCTTATTTCTTTTTCTACTTATAATTCCTTATTTACTTATTTATTTTCATTCCTTTTCTTTTATGTTTCCATTAAATTTGCTTCCCTTCATTTCCTTGACATTTCTATCTATTTTATCTCTTTTCTTCATTTCCTATAAATTTCATTATATATTTCTTCTTTACTTCCTTCATATGCTTCACACTTTCTTAATTTTGTTTATTACCTTATTTACTCATTTACTTACTAGTTTCATTAATTTAGGCGCCTAATCTCCTAGGCCCTAAAATCCATTCGTGACATGTAAGTTCAGAATTATTATTTAGAGAGGATGGACCTTTACCTCCTTCAATTGAACAACCATCGATAGTTGAGCGGAAAGAATTACCTAGTCATTTGAGATATGCTTTTCTAGGAAAAGATCACACACTTTCGATAATCATTTCGAATAAGTTAACCAAAGACCAAGAAATCGAATTGCTATCCATTATTAGTAAAAGGATTAAGAGTATAGGATGGCAGATTTTTGACCTTAAGGGTATAAGTCCTAATCGAGTAATGCATCATATACATTTAGAAGATGGTTATGTACCTAAGGTAGAAAAATAAAGAAGGCTTAATCCTAACATGAAAGAAGTAGTGAAAAAAGAGATCATTAAATTATTAGATGCACGGATAATTTATCCAATCTCAGATAGCCAATGGGTTAGTACAATCCAATGTGTTCCTAAGAAAGGAGGGATGACGACTGTAAGAAATGAAAATGGTGAGCTAATCCCTACTAGGACCACTACGGGATGGAGAGTATGCATAGATTATAGAAAACTAAACTTAGCTACAAGGAAGGATCACTTTCCGTTACCATTTATAGATCAAATGTTAGAATGGATAGCAGGTCATGTTTTTTATTATTTTCTAGACGGATACTCAGGATATTTTCAAATTTTTATATTTCCCAATGATCAAGAAAAAGCTACATTCACTTGTCCACTTGGTACATTTGGATATAGATGCATGCCATTTGGATTGTGTAATGCCCCTGCCACGTTTCAGCGTTATATGATGGCTATGTTTAATAATTTCATAGAAGAGATTATGGAAGTGTTTATGGATGATTTTTCAGTCTATGGAAATTCTTTTGAGAGTTGTTTGATAAATTTAGATTTGGTATTAGCTAGATGTGAGAGTGCTAATTTAGTTCTTAATTGGGAAAAATGTCACTTTATTGTTGATGAAGGAATTGTATTAGGGCATAAGATTAGCAAGGATGGAATTCAGACGGATAAAGCAAAAATGGACATAATAGAAAAGTTACCTCCTCCTGTAACAATTAAAGGAATTAGGTCTTTTCTAGGTCATGCCAGATTTTATAGACGGTTTATAAAGAATTAGGTCTATGGATATTAATGAGAATTTTCCAGATGAGAATTTAATGTTAGTTCAACATGTGCACACACCTTGGTATGCTGATATTGCAAACTTCCTTGCTTCTAATATTTTGCCTCCTAACATGACATATGCACAAAGAAAAAAGTTCTTCTCGGATGTCAAAAATTTCTTGTGGGATGAACCTTTTTTGTTCAAGGTATGCGTGGATGGTATTATTAGGAGATGTGTGGGGGAAATAGAGGTACAAGGTATATTAAGGCATCGTCACTCAAGCCCATATGAAGGACATCAAGGTGCTACTAAAACTGCCGTAAAGGTTTTGGAAAGCGGATTTTATTGGCCTACATTATTTCATGATGCACAAATTTTTGTTTCTCATTGTGACAGGTGCCAACGAGTAGGAAACATAAGCCGAAGAGACAAGATTCCATTATCAAACATACTTGAAGTTGAAATATTCGGTGTATGGGGAATCGACTTTATGGGACCATTTCCTACTGCACAAAATAAGAGTTATATCTTAGTGGCTGTAGATTATGTGTCCAAATGGGTGAAAGCACATGCTTGTGTGAAAAATGATGTTGCCACAGTGGTAAAGTTTTTAAAAGCCTTATTTGCAAGATTTGGAGTTCCACGGGCGATTATAAGTGATGGAGGTACTCATTTCTTGATCAAATCTTTTGAAAGTCTTTTGAGGAAATATGGAGTGCACCACAAGGTATCCACCCCATAGCATCCTCAGACTAGTGGACAAGTAGAAGTATCAAATAGGGAACTGAAATGGATCTTGGAGAAAACTGTTAACTCATCCTGTAAGGATTGGTCCTTAAAGTTGAATGATGCACTTTGGGCTTACCGTACGACGTTTAAGACACCGATTGGAATGTCACCCTATCACCTTATTTTTGGAAATGTATGTCACCTACTAGTAGAATTAGAATATAAAGCATTTTGGGCTATTAGATCTTTAAATTTTGACTTAGCTAAAGTGGGGATACAAAGAAAATTGACAATTGAATAAACTTGACGAAATAAGGTTGTTGTCCTATGAGAATGCCAAGTTGTACAAAGAAAGGACAAAGAAATGGCATGACTCAATTATTAAAACCAAGTCATTTAAAATAGGAGATAGAGTGTTGTTATTTAACTCAAGATTAAGATTATTCCCGGGCAAGTTAAAATCAAGATGGAGTGGACCGTTTTAGGTTGTGCGAAGTTTGCACAATGGAGCGGTAGAATTGAAAAACCTAATGAATGGGTCAACTTTCATGGTAAATGGACAAAGATGCAAATTATATTTAGGTGAGAAGAGTGATTTTCAAACCCAAATGTATTTAACTGATAAATAAAGGTTGAATGAATTATTGTTTGATGTAAATACATAGAATACTACTGTGTTTTTGTTGTTTGTTTAAGTGTTATTTGTTTTGTTTTGTTTTGGTTGTGTTTTACATGTATCTATGTTATTTTATTATTATTATTATTCTTTTTCATTAAAATTCCAAGCCAAAATAAGGCTTGAAAAATGTTAACAAAAGAGTTTTCATGGGTTGGACAATAAGCAAGGAGTCAAGAAACATTGTTATCTTTAATATTAGAGAAGTCGCGACTGCTCCTGAAATAATCACGATCGCAACCAGAGGCGTTTTGAAGACATAAACTTTTGGAAGAAAGTCGCGCTCACAATATATGATTTCGCGAGCGCTAATGGACGCAAAACACAAGCAATAACTTATAGAACTCATGAATATACTCTAGCCAGCGTGAGCGCGAGATTTTGTACACAGGAGATTTTCAACCAAGTCGCGAGCACGACGAAAGACTTCGCGAGCACGACGAAAGACTTCACGAGCGCGAGCATAGCCAAAACTAGACAGAAGGTAAGTCCATCTTAGTCGCGGGCGCGACATGTCCAGTCACGGGCTCAATGTTCCAACGATAACTTTTCCTACCCTTGTCTATTAGTCAAAAGTTGCGATTTCTTGTGTCAACTGCCATAAATTTCCTAAAGTTACCGTTAACCCTCTCCCCTCTCTTCTATAAATACCTCATTTATTCTCTCAAATACAAAGAAAAACCTCAAAATCTTTACTCTCACCATTCACAAACAATCTACTCTACATTGTTTTTCTGCACTTCCCTTCTTCTGTCTTCATTGCTTTTATTGTCAACACTAGTAATTCTTCTTTTCATCACTAAGTAATCATGCCTTTCAAAAGAAGAGCCCAGCAGAATGTTGCAACTACTTCATTGGCACCAGGGGTAAGGAGTCTAGCCAACAAGTATGATGCACCATTTCCTATTTTGACAGATGAAGAAGGAAAGCGTTACCAGAAATTGGCCAAGTCGACCTTCACAAGTATGTATGTTCTTGATCACAATTTTTTACAAAGTACTGGAATTTTAGATAAAATAGAACATTTTTTGAAGGTGATGAATTTAGAAACATACTGCTAATTGCACCATTAAATGTCTTACTACTATTGAATGGGTTGATCAGACTAGATTTGCACTAAAATTTATAAAGAAGGGTGAGGAACTTACATTAAACTACAACAAAATGAATCATTGGTTGGGATTTCCCACCACGAAATTTCATTTTAAGCCTTCGGGATGGAAACAATCTGTAGTTTGGGATCAATTCACTGGTCAACCAACCTACAATGCTAAAAATGCAGGAAACCGTTGGATTAAAGATGAGAGTCTATTGTATTTCCATAAATATATGTGTTATGCCTTGTTTGGACGGGTGGAAGCCACCATGGTCCAAACCAAGGATTTGTTTGTCTTGGAATATATTTTGCAGGAAAGAAGTGTTGATGTTGCCGGAGTCCTATTTGATGCTCTTTATAATGCTTCCCGACATCAAGGTAAATCAACCTTGGGCGTAAGTAGTATAGCACCAATACTAGTACATGTTGCCCGAATGCCCCTACCACCTTCCCGTGAACAACCAACGGGTGATGTTTGTCCGTTGGGTGGTGCATTCTTAAAAACAGCAGGCCTAGTGGACAGAATTCAAGATGGTGAAACAACAATATATCGATGGAAATCATGGGAGCAGCGTGTTAGTTTACGAGAGGGGGATGAAGGGATATCCGCTGCTCAATGAACAGACAGAGGAAAAGCACCAGCCTCCTCATAAGGACCGGGTGGTGATGAAGAAGAGCAAGAAGTTGAAGGTTGGAGACAAGTTCTTCAATGTGTTGAGGGATTAGAAGAATCGCAACATGCCTTACAAATCAAGGTTTCAGGCATGGATACAAAGCTTGATATAATGCACAAGGAGCACCGCAGCATGGCTCGGAAGTGGATGTCCTACTTTCGCAAGCAAAACATCAAATTCTCACCATCGCCTCTGGACTCTGTGAAAGATTGAGGTTTTTCTAACCTTTTTCCTTTTTTTATTGTTTTTATTTTTTATTTTTGTTAATTTTGTGGTTATGTTTATTATGTCTCTTACTCTCTTTTTCTCATTCACAATGGGGTCATTGTGAAAGTTAAGTATGGGGGAATGATGGAACACATCTTTGCTTCTTAAAGTAGGAAAAAAGAGAATGAGTCGCGACAATAGTTTCTATATACGCAACTGCGATTTTTGTTTATGAAGTTTCTGTCTCATTCTGGGTGTTCTTCGCGAGTGCGAATGTATCATTCGCGAGCTCGACTTCATCTTTATATGTTTCTGTGTATGATTGTGAACCCTCGTGAGCGCGAATGTTAAGTTCACGACTGCGAATTTATGTTGTGTTGTTTTTAAGGTTACTTTGTGATTGCCATCAAACCTTTTCATTCTTTAGTTCTTTAAAATAGATTATTTATATGTTTATTAGATGATAGTTGATGCTTTTTGTGTTTGAAATTATTGAATATGTTATGAAGGTTGGAACTTTGTTTGCAAAATGAACTTATCTTAAAAGTTAAGCCTACCATTTGGAAGGCCTTTACCAAAATTTTAAAGTCATTAGTTAATTATCTAGACAATATTTGGATATGGATAATTTTGCATCCTAACTTGAACATGAAAATAGAACGGAAATGGAAACTTAAGCCATAATACATGTGTGTTTCAAGTCAATAAAGGATGAAAGTATTGCGAGAGAAAAACCAAGTTGAGTTAAATAACAGGAAACCATTATGAAAAAGGTGAGAAGTGGTATATAGCATAAAATGCAACCACTTTTGAGGTTTTTCTATGTTAGCAACAAAGAAAGCATAAAAGAGCAAAAGCAAAAGTGCAATACTATGAGGTAACACAAGAGATAAAAAGGTGAGAAAGTGATATGGAGCATAAAATGCAACTACTTTTGAGTAATAGAAATAGGTTACCTAAAAATGCCTTGAGATGAGAAACAATACATGTGTACTAATAAATGTCCTAAGTACTTTTCTATTTTCCATTTTAAAAAAGGGAAATTTGTTCATTTCATGTCTAAGTTTGGTTAGCTTTTTAACTTTAGATTTTGTTTGCTAAAGTTCTTCCACATGGTATGTTTTACTTGATAACTTAGGTTCATTCTCAATATTGTTTTGATCTTGATAACATGTTTCAAACAATTCAAATGGAAAAGGTAAAATATAATCTATAAAACATAATCCATAAAACATTACTGCATCTATCAGCATTATTTTGCTTAGGGATAAGTAAAAACTTAAGTGTGGGGGAATTGATGGTTTTGCCAAAGCGGCAAATTTGTTTATGTTATTTTGTGTGATTGTGTGTGTTTTTGTTGTATTTTATATTTTTCTTGTAGTTTTGGGTTAGAAAAATTGCAGGTATTAAGTCAGGCTTTGGAATGAGAAAATGCTAACAAAAAGAGGATTGAAAAGGCAAAAATTGGGGCTGAGTATTCAAGGGCAGTAGAGAATCGCGATCGGGAGTCTTGAAGTTCACGGGCGTGATGCATGCATGAAAAGAGACAGTAACTTTGGCGATCAAGTCGCAAGCTCGAATTCTATTTGCACAATCGCGACATGACATTCAAAAGAGGCAAAACTGAAAGTTGATCGAAGAGACATGTTGGTTCAACGAATCTGTTCGATGGCAGTTGATGAAAATCGGTAAAAACCACACTAACTTGTTGACCAACTGCATCTTAAACTTCCCACAATAGTGCTCTATAAATATCCATCTAAGGAAGCAAGAACATCGAGAGATATGACAACAAAAACTCAGCAATACCATTTTCCAGAATAGGCGAGAATCATTCTTGTGATCAAGTTGAGCAACAAATCAAAAGATTCCTTGAGGTGTGACGCCCTCCAAGGGGCGAAAGTGTAATTGTTTCTAATCTTCTTCTTGTTCTTTAAAATCTTTTGTTTGTTATATTTCATCTTCTCTAATCAAAACCAAGCATTGTATGGATGTGGATTTTATGGAATGAAACTTTCTTAAAGTTATGTTATTGACTCTTGAAATTAATTATTAATGGAAAAGTTTGTTCTTAGAAGGAAATTATATCAATAAGATAACATTTTTTTAGGAATGATAAGGTTTGAAATAAAGTGCATGAAATATCTCTAACTTAATTTGACAAGAATTAAGACTAACTTGTTGTACTAATCAAAAGATAAGGTTCTAGATTGATATCTTGTTGAAATAGGGAATTAAATACATCTAGAGATAGATGTAGTATATGACTTTGAATCATACCGAGAGGTTGGTTAAAATTATTCAAATGCATTTAAGAAAGTTGAATTCCTAAAACCCAAGTTGTGATTAGGGGAAAGAATTTGAAAGGCATGATCAAATCTTTAATTGAGTTGCTGTATCTTTGAAAATAAGTTAGGTTAATAGTTATTGTTAAAAATTCTTATTAGGGTTAGAAAACTAATTATGAAATTATCGTATTATTGCAAACGTGACATGAAAATGAGTAATAGGTGGACTTAACCCGTTCCTCATGGGAACAAATTTATTATTACTATGTTGTGATCCGTATACTTTCGGGTAAAATAAGGCAACACAAACATGAAAACAGTTAACCAATTTTTGGTACCCAATCCTTTTTGGGTCCTTGAATATTAGCACTATTAGTCATAGATCCTTTAAGTACCCAAACTCTCTTTACTTTAGAGGATCCTTTTGTAATAGGATAATAATGGAGCATGTGACCAGTTCTATTGCAGTAAGAACATGTGACAGTAGGTAGATAAGAAGAAGTAGCTTTTACAAAGAAATTTATGTATTTCTTATAATTTGAAAAATTACTGAATTTAATTCTAGATTTTTCACCTGAGCATCTTTGTGAACTTAGGAGAATATCCTAATTTTGTTTTCTCTTTGTAAATTTAGTTAAATTTGCAGTTACGATTTTCACTTGACTTTCAAGAGTTTGATTCTTTTCAAAAAGCATTTCACACTTCTTTCTTGATGCCTCCAAATCATTTTTCAGTTCATTTAATAAATTCATTTGAGCTTTGTAAAATTCATTTTCCTTGAGCACATCTTTCAATGAACTGATTTCTATTTTCAATGAATCATTTTTTGACTTCAAAATTGCACATTTCTTCTTGTATGTTTTGTATTCATCATAGACTTTATCAAATGCTAGCTCTAACTTTTCAACATTAGGAGGATCATATTCAATTACCTAATGTTCATTTATGACTAATGATTATGGAAGTTCCTCTACAAAAGCCATTCCACAAACTCAGTGTCTTCTTTTTCATCTTCTATTGAACTTGAATATGAAGAACTCAATACAACAATCATAACTCATTATCCTCTGTCTCCTTTATTCTTTTTCTTCTTCAGTTTTGGACAATTATGCATGATTTGTCTAGGTCCATTCATTCATAGGAGACTTCTTTTGTTTGCTCTTTTTGTACAGAAGAATTTGTCTCATCTTTAGGAGCATATTTCTTAAAAAAAATTATGTACTTCTTTCCACATTTTTTGAATATTCTTCTGACTTTTCTAGCCAACATAGTCCTTTCATCATTATTACTTGAGATGCTTGAAGAACTAGAACAGGCTGCCTTCATCACTAGTACTTGTTCTTCTCTTCATGAGTTACTTCAAGTTTATCCCAGATTTTCTTTGCTGATTCACAACCTAAAACTTGATTACATATGTTTAGATCAAGAGCACAATATAGAATGATGATAGCTTTAGCATTTACAAAAATTCTTTTCCAATCATTATCGTCATATTCATTTTCTATTTTAGGTACAGGGGCTTTTTCAGGCCAAACTTTCATGGGAATGTGAGGACCATTTTTAATTAGTTTTCATGCATTAAAGTCAACAGATTGAATGAAAGTTCTCATCCTAGTTTTTCAAAATGAGTAATTTGTGCCACTAAACAAAGGAGGTACAATGCTTGAGTGTCCTTCAACTATAGGTGTGGGGACTCCAGCAATATTAGAAGTACTAGCCATTCTAGGATCTCTCTAAGGTATTTGAACCCTAAGCAAGAGAGCTAGGCTTTGATACCAATTTGTTGTGCCAAGTATAAATGACCAAGAGGGGGTGAATTGGTCACTTTTTTTAATTCAATCAAATTTTCAAGTTCTTACTCTAAACTTTTATGAAAAATTGTGGTTATATACTTCAGAGGTTTTATCTAATTAGCTCTAGGTATACTTGCTTAGTTAATATGATTCTACAAAAAAAATTAGCTTGCTAAAATTTAGCCTGTAAATAAAGTTAATATTCACATGAAATTAGCTTGCTAAAAATTTGCATGTGGGCATAGTTACTGTTCATGCATAATTAGCAAAGTGTTATAGTTTGCTAAAAATGTGTTACAGCTCAATGAATTTTAGTGTACATTTAATATTTAACAAATTTCATCAAATTAATAATATAACTCAAACCAAATAACTTTAATTGAAAAGAGATAAGGTCAAGAAAGATCAAACACAATAAATTTATAGTGGTTTGGCAATGCAGCCTACATCCACTCTTCTCAAGCTTCCTCTAGAGGCTTTTATCCACTATGATATCTTTTTTCAGGCAAGAGAGCAGTCGAGTACATCCACCAAGCTTCCTAGATGCTTGATCAACCTTTACAAGTTTGATGATTCACGTGTACCCCTCACCCCGCAGGCACATGAAAATAAATAAAATGAATATTTAAATGCCTATGACTAGGATGAATGCACGTGTGTGTGAGTCGCCACATGGTTTTAATTTTAGGGTAAAACTAGGAAAAAACCCTGTGACTCCTATTTTAATTAATTAACCTAATTTAATTAGATTAATTAGCCCAAATAGATTAAAGCTAGTCTTCAAACCAAAGTTGGATCCCGAGACCATGTCATGCAGTTAACTAACCAATTTTAAATGTATTTGGAATGCAGGATAGAATGCTTTGAATGAATGATTTTGAAAATGGAGATGATGATGTGACTTGTTATTTGGGGTTTATTCCCAAATATGCCTACGTACCCTTTAATTGAATTAGGGATCAAAGTCAACGTAGTTCGGGCTTGCCTTTTTTAAAAGGGCTTGGATTCTTGAGCCTTATGGGCCAAATTGGTTTTGGGCTTGTTGCTGCCAAAAATGATTTTTTGGGCCTGACGGGCCAAAATCAAGTTTTGTGGGCTTTATGGGCCAAATTGGATTTTGGGCTTCTTACTACCAAAGATGATTTTTGGGCTTCTTATTGCCAAAGATGATTTTTCGGCTTCTTGTTGCCAAAACTAATTTCTTTGGGCCTTATGGGCCAAGTTCAGGTTTATGGGGCCTTATGGGCCAAATTTGGTTTGTGG
>CAOGCB010455650.1:0-16519 GCA_948266635.1 Cnidoscolus chayamansa | reverse complement strand
GATTGTTTGAGTTATTTCTGAGAATAAACAAACCGTTAAAAATAAATTAATAAATCAACAACCTAACTTTAAGAAGTATTGCATTCATAAATTCCACATATACAATGTTAGTTTTAACAAAAGAAATAAAATACAACATTCAAGAGATCTTAATGAACAAGAAGGAATTTACAAAACTGAAATCACTTCTCGCCTCTATGAGGGTGTCAAACCTCGAAGAATCCTTCGAAATGTTGCTAGACTTTATTGCTGGAATGACTCTCGTCTATTCCCAAAGGAAAACTTGAGTTCTGTTCTTTGTCTGGTTTTTCTGTCCTTTTCAGAATGTTTTTGATGTATCCCTAGATTCCATTTATTGCCCCATTTTGCTTCCTTTTTATAGAAGATTAAAGTGTGGAAGTTGCAGAGCAATTAGTTGATCATTTGAGGTTGGTTTTGGCCGGCTTTTGCAACTGACAATGGTTGGTCACCTTGAAGCAACATGATTCCTCGTCCAGCCACTTAATTCTGCAATTGCTGATACCATGTCGCGACCAAGAATGTTGGGGTCGCGATCGTGACTTGGCCTTGGGAAGTCACAGCCTGATTTTTGGCACATTCGTGATCACGAGAAAATGTGGCGCGGTCGCGACCTCCGTTTTAAAGGTGCTGCATCGTTTGGTTCCAGCTCGCGACCAAGAGCCTTAAGGTCGCGGTTGCGACCTATTCTGTGTTGACCACTTTCAGCCCAAAACTCACCCTTTTCAATCCCTTTTTGCTTCATTTTCACCTTTCAATGCTTGATTTCATACCTGTATTCATTCTAACACAAAACTACACAAGAACAAGAGAAATATAAAAACATGCAAAAATACATCAAATAAAACAATAATACATAGTACTTTGGCGATGCCATCAAAACACAATGTGTTTCATGGATATTTTGATCACATAATCTACTGATTCAATTAGGTTTTATATAGCTAATTTCCTGGCATGTGGCAACCAACATTTTCTTTTTGTTTGATCTGGATACTGCTACTTTTGAATTTTTTTTACTGTGATTTTTGTGTAATGATAGTGATTCTATGAATGTGAATCGGTGATTGTGAATGACATATGACTTTGGAACTTTAGGGACTTGGAATTTTGTTTGTTTGACTTCTGTGATTGTGAATTGGGATTTTGTTTTGTGACTTTAGAAAGAAAATCAATTATAAAAACAATTTGGAATTTTGGTTCCATAGAAATCGAACTGAACTTAAATATTTCGATTTAATTTAATTTGATTTCTATAGAAGTTCGGTTTGATTTTGATTTATAAAACTTTTGAATTTAATTTTTTGATTTTTCAAGTTTGTTTCAATTTAGAGCGGAGCATTTTCACACTCCTACTTTCTATTCATTTTGTAAGGAGGAAGTTCTGTGCAATATTCATATTTTGCTCTGATCAGTTATCCAACTAATTAACACAAATACACTTTGGTTTGGTCTCTGTGTTTCCTTTTCTAAGGAATCTAAACAACTTCAATTTAATCTAACCAAAAGTTTGGGTTTTTTAATATATAAATTATCTAAATCAATAAAAAAAATTAAAAGTATTTAATTTAATCAAATATTTTAATTTTAATACTATTAAATTTATATTTTATATATATTTTCTCATATTTATATGATTTGATAAATTTTTGAGGTATAACCGAACTATGCTATTCATGAATTATCTCGATCAGCTCAAACTCATTTGTTAAGTTTGACTATTAAATAAGTTGAGCTTGAGTTTAGCAATAATATTATCGTTTGCTCGAAATTTGACTCATTTCAGTATTCACAAGCAGACTCGTTAATAAATTTGATAATGATAAATATTGAATAGATTGTTTAAACTCCAAGTTTAACTCATTTTGCAAACTCGTTAATAAATTTGATAATAATAAATATTGAATAGATTTTAGATTGTCGTATTTTATTTGACATAATATTTACATATTTATATTTTATAAATGTATAATATAGTTATCTTAATTATATTTTTTAATAGATAATATATTATTTAAAATAATAATATAATTAATATAAAATTATAAATACAATATTATTAATTTATAATTTAAATATATATTAATATTATTACTTTATAAAAAATAATTAAATAAATATAAATATTAGATAATGATATATATTATGAATATGAAATAATAAATACTAGATGATTAATAATAATAGAGTAGCATAATAATTTTTATTTTTTAATTAATATATAATTTATAAAATATTTAAGAGGTCCTCTTATTTTAAGGGTTCAATCCATTTAATTTTGGAGTTTCAATAGACTTTTGGAGAGCTTATTATAAAATTGATTATTTTATAGTAAAAGAAATGAGATATTTTGAAATAGCAATAATTCAATTCAATATGCATTGAATGGAGTTGAGTGGGACCCATCCTGAAAAACAAGAATCTTCTTTGTTGGGTATGTCAGGGGAAACACATGGCGTGGGCCCACAATATGGTATCCATTGCCCCAAATGGAGCCTCATGATTTCTTCTTTCACCTTATCCCCCCTTTATTTTAATTTTTTTTTATTTTTTATTTAAAAACTGCTCATATTGATTTATTTTTTAAATAAATTTAAATTTAAAAATATTTAATTTATTAAAATTTATATGAAATTTAAAAATTAATTTTTGAATATATTTTATCAATTAAAATTATTTAATATTAAAATTATTATTTTTAAATTAAAATTATTAGTATTATAAATAAAACAAGTTATTTTAAAATTTTTATTATTTTTAAATTAAAAAAATTAAAATTATAAATAGATTTGAAATTTAAATTGATAAAAATTAGTTTTATTTATTAAACAAATTAAATTTAAATTGTTTAATATTAAATTTAAATTAAAAAAATTAATAAATTAAGCTCAAATTCAAAAAAAAAATAATTTTAAACCTCTTAAAATTCAACATAAATTGGATTAAAAAAAGTGATTTGTTGGCAAAACAGGAGGAAAAAAATGATATGGGATTCCTTTAAATTGCTAGTTTGTTGCTTCTCAAAAAAAAAAAAAATCATATTTTGAGTAGCTTTTGTTGAGTGGAAAGTATTTTGGACCGTTGGATTAAGCGTTTAGAAAAGGAAAGTAATGATTGATAAAGTTAGAGAGATTGGCAGTAGGAATCTTTCCTCTTCTGTATACTTTCGGTCCTTTTTAAGACATTGTAACCTAATTCTCTTGTTTCTTCTCCCTCTATCATTTTCTCTGTCTTATTATAAAGGTAAATTACACTTTAATCCTTATATTTATTTTCATAATTTAACCATTGATTTTCTAACATTTTAAAAGTAAACCTATAAATCTTAGTTAAATTTATTTTGTTTTTTTTTTAATTTATTATGACATTATTATATAATGTTCATCCTAAATAATATATTTATTTATAAATAAAATCTTTGTATTTTGATACATTATAATTATCCACAAAAATATTATTTATATTAAATTATTAATATTTATGGTATAAATAGTGTTTTAAAATATTATTTAGTTGAAAATATTAATACATAAATGAAATAAATATATTAATATAAATAATTAATTTAATTTCATAAGTATATGATTTATATATATATGAAAAACTATAATTCAAATTGCATTTGATATATTCTACTAAATACTTTTTTGTTATGAAAATATAATGAATAAAAAGTATGCAATATAATAAGAATAAGAATAAAATGAAGAATGAAGACTTGGAGAATAATTTTAATTCAATTATATCAAATAATTTTTATATGAAACTTCTATTTATAGGCACTTAATCATAAAGTTAGAACATATATTATAAAATAGGATTAATACACATAATTAGGAGGTTATGACAATCAAATGTGTTATTCTATGGGAGTTATGGACCTCCATTAAAAATATTCATAACATTCCCCTTAGAGGTCTATAAATATTATGTATCATAAAAACTTTATTAGGAAAAACCCTATGGAATGAAAAACCCAAGGAAGAAAATGTACACAATATTATATAATACATTCAAGTTACCTCATTAAAACTTTATCGAAGTACAAATCCCAGAAGGACAAAACTTTGACTAAGGGAAAAATAGTACAACATATATTTTACTCCCCTTTGTAATATCACTTAAAATCTTCGAATCGACACATGCTAATTTTGTATACTAATTTATTAAAGTTGCGGTTAGTAATATCTTAGTGAATATATCTGCCAAATTGCCACTTGCATGAATATGTTAATATCTATATCACCGTTCTTATGAAAATTATGGGTAAAAAATAATTTCAGTGAAATATGTTTCGTTTTATCTTCTTTGATATATCATCCTTTTGACTAAGCTATGCACACTATATTATCTTCATATAATATTATTGGACATTCTCTTTTATAATCAAACCACATATATTATGAATATGTTGGGTGAATAATCTTAGCTAAATATACTCTCGACTCGCATCGTGTATTGTGATTAGTTATGCATGATTTGAAGATGTAGTAGCTAGAGTTTGTTTCATAGAATGCTATGGTATAGTTATACCTTCGCATGTGAATAAATAATCCGTTTGAAAATGAGTTTTATGTGGATCAAATAAATATCATGCTTCTACATAACCAATTAATTATGATTCAGATTCATTTGAATAAAACAATCCCATATCAATTGTTTCTTGAAGATATCAAAATATACGTTTAACTTCATTCCAATGTCTTCTTACTAGAGAAGAACTAAATCTTATTAATAAATTGACAAGAAATGATATATTTGGACGTGTATTATTAGAAAGATACATCAATACTCCTATAACACTAATATATCGTACATTAGGACCAAGAAGTTCTTTATCATTTTCTCAAAGACAAAAATGGTCTTTATTTACATCTAGTGATTAGATGTGCTTTGTCCATATAAAGTTGCTTTAACATCTCTTCTATATAAGCTGATTGGTAGATGGAAATTTTATCTTTTAAATGCTCTACTGCAAGCCAAGATAAAACTTTATTTTTCCAGGATCTTTCATTTCAAATTCTTTTTTCAAATAATTTAATGCTTTTTCAAGCTCTTCAGAAGTTTGGACTATACCCTATTGGCTTTACACCTTTAGGTGTTTGGACTATAAGTCCAAAAACCTCACTTTTTGAAATTGAATTTAATTCTGCTTGAATTGCATCTTTCTATTTTGATCGCTATGTTTGCATTCTTCAATTAATTTAGGTTCAAGATCCTTATTTTATTCTATGATATCAATAGCAACATTATAAGTAAAAATGTTGTCGATAATTATATCTTTCTAATTCAATTTTTTACCAACAGAGACAACTTATTGAGATGTCTTCATTTTCATCACTTTCAGGCACCTAAACCTCTTCTAGGGAATTATGGTAAGTTATGTTTTTAATATCTTTATGAATATCTGCTTATATAATATAACTATCTTGATTATTTGTTTTAGGATTTTTATCTTTAGAACCAATCGGTCTACCTTGCTTCATGTATGGTTTACTATTATTTGTACTATTAAGTTGTCTTACAAGGATATTAATTGGAATTGGGGCATTTTCAGCTGGTATGTGTGATTTAGTGACTTTTATGTCAATAAATACGTTTGACAATTGATTTGCAATATTCTACAAATGAATTATTTTTTAAACTTCTAGTTCACATTATTTTGTTCGATGATCTAGATAAGATAATGATAATTAATTCAATTCAATTTCTTTTTCCTGCCTAATGTTGGAAAACTATTTCATCAAAATGATAATCAACAAATCGTGCCGTAAATAGATCTCCCATCAGTAATTCAAAATATTCAATTATAGACGGAGATTCATACCCAATATAAATTTCTAATCTTCTTTGAGGATTTTTGTGCATTGTGATGGAGCAATTAGAACATATACTGCATATGTAAAAATTCTAAGATGGGAAATATTTGATTCTTGACCAGATGTTAATTGTAATGGAAATAACTTATGATAACTTGGTGGCCTAATGTGAATAAGTGATGCTGCATGTAAAATAGCATGTCCCCGCATAAAAGTGTGAAGTTTCATTCTCATGAGTAATGATCTGACAATTAACTGGAGGCATTTAATAAATGATTCTGCTAAAATATTTTGTGTATGAACATGTGTAATAAGCCTTTCAACAGTTTTGTACTGGGTGAGAAAATTATGGCTCTTCCCGAGCCTTCAATTATTTTTGTACTACTTGATATTATATTAATATTGGCACCTTTTGTAGATAAATGAGAAACATTTTTTTTTGTCTTGTAATATATGTTTTATAGCACTATTTGCAAGATATACATGTTGAATAATAAGAGGAACATGTTAGAGAGAAAATCATGCAATTATGTAATCATGTAATTAAGAAAATTATATTTCTTACCTTAGATAGATTTTTTGTACAGTTATAAAATAGAATTATGTATACTAATAATATAATAGAGAAAAAAGTTGTTCTTCTATTCCTACATGGTAGCAGAGCCTATCTGAGTAAGACTTCATCATCTACCAAAATACAAACCTGATCAATCAACCAAAACAAATATTAATGGCTTCAAGTCCAACCAAAATACAAACCTTGTTAGAAACAATCCGTCAATTACTTGAAACAGTTACACAGATAAAAACTAATAAAACAATCCTAGATTTTGCCTCACCTCAATTTGGGGTAAAATTAAACAATACAAATTACCAGTTATGGTCCAGGCTCATAGAAGTGTTCGTGTCCAGCCAAGGCAAAGCTGGCCACCTCACTGGCGACCTAGCTCCACCGGAAAAGACCTCGCCTCAGTATTCATCATGGGCGGCGATGGATAACATTATTTTTGGCTGGATAATCCAGTTAATGGAAAATGATCTCATACCAAAATTTGTATAATATCGCACAGCTAAAGCTCTCTGAGAGGGCATACCGGCAACATATAATAATGGAGGAGATTCTCTCTAGATCTACCATCTAAAAATGACAGCGAACCATACCACACAAGGGGATATGCCCTTAGAAGCGTACTATAACAAATTGCAGGCTTTATGGTCAGAGATCGACCAAAGGAGACCGAATCCCATGGAAATCGAGAAAGACATCCTACTGTTTAACAAATTAGTACATGATGAACGTCTGTTTCTCCTTCTCAGCGGTGTGAGGGATGAATTTGATCCCATCTGACGAGAGATTCTATAAGAGGAACCATTGCCGAGCGTCGAAACAACATACTCACGTCTGAGGAGAGAAGCTCTCCACCGAGTTGTCCACCTACCGAGTCCATCAGACTCAAATCTGCACCCAACCAGCGAGATATCCGGCGACAACTTCGGAGTAGGATTGGCAACTAGATTTCGATCATAGAAAACCTCATCGTATCAGAAAAATGAAAAAGACGACAAGGATAAACTCAGATGCAGCCACTATGGTGGATCGAGGCATACCCGTGAAGGGTGTTTTAAACTGATTGAATACCCATCTTGGTGGGAACAGAAGCGGAAGGAGCAGGGAAAGGGTGCTCAGCGACGGTTGCTACCAGCGGTGGCCGTGCGACCTCCAGTGGCAGCGACCTCAAACCCCAGACAGAGGAAAGAGGTGAAGGAGATGGGACATAGATGAGCAACAGAATGGCTCATGCGACGAAACAAAGAAAAGATGGTATTTATAGTCTAGGGTTAGATGGGAAATGTCTGTTTTGCCCTTTTAACCCTAGTCAACCAATGGTTAAAAAATTTTTAATTCCAATTTTGCCCCTAACCCTCTAGATATCACAAAATTAGTCCTTGAACACCATATAACCACAGGAACAATGTGTTCTATGGCCACTCATGAAAAAGACCCATGATGGATTTTTTATTGTGGGGCTATGAACACCATGTCCTACGATCCCAAGGACTTTATCACTCACTCATCCCTGAAAAAAAAGTCACATTTTCAATGCTCTAGGGCGACATCATCAAGTTACAGGGGCTGGAATCATTGCACTTTCACCCACTCTGAAAATTACTTATTGTCTCCATGTTCCCTCATTGTCTTACAAGTTGCTTTCCATTAGCCAAGTTACAAAACAACTCAACTGTGTCTTATTGATGTACCATTCTTTTTGTCTTTTGCAGGACATTCGTACACAAGCGATAACTGGGCGTGGTTCTGAGAAAGACGGGCTGTATTATGTGGATGAGGTCTCTTATTCTAGCAAGGAGCATTTGTCACTTGGTCCATCTGATAGGCAATTCTGGCTCTAGCATAGGAGACTTGGTCATCCATCAATCGGTTACTTGTGGACTTTATTTCCTTCTTTTTCGAAATATGTGTATAATTTTGAATGTGAAACATGTGCACTAGCTAAGAGTCATAAGGTCACTTATCCTGAATCTTTGAGTCAAACACATGCTCCATTTGCTTTAGTTCATTCTGATGTATGGGGTCCTGTACCCATCACTAGTTCAAATAAACTTCATTGGTTTGTAACCATTATAGATTATTGCACTCGTGTTACATGGATGTATTTTATGAAAAACAAATTCGAAGTTGCAAAAAAATTCATGTCTTTTTATAAAATCATCAATTTGGACAGAGTATTCGGGTACTATGTTCTGACAATAGGGGGGAATTCATAAATTCATCTCTTAATCACTTCTTTGTTGAACATGGCTTGATTCACCAAATCTCATGTCCACACACACCCTAACAAAATGGCATTGCCAAGAGAAATATCGACACCTCCTAGAAATGAGCCGGGCCTTGCTACTCGAATCTAAAGTGCCATCTCTTTTTTGGCCAGATGCAGTAGCCACCTCTACATACCTAATAAATTGTCTTCCATCCTGAATTCTTAAACACAGAACCCCTCTTGACATACTATCCTCGTTTCATTCCATTCCCTCCATACTAACTTTACCTCCTCTCATCTTTGGGTGTACTGTCTTTGTTCATATACCTTTCTAACAACGTTCTAAACTTGATCCCTGTGCATGCAAATGTGTTTTCCTTAGTTATGGGATTCATCAAAAGGGCTATAGGTGCTTTTATCCTAGCACAAATCGGGTGTATGTTACAATGGATTGTAAATTTCTTGAAACTAGCTATTACTACTTAACAGTCCAACTCAGTGCTCAAGGGGAGACTTCTAGTGAACCACTAAGTTGTCTCTATCCAGTTTAGGGGGAGCATTTGATGGACCAAGTACAAATGCCCGAACCACAGGCAGATGATACTCATCCAGTAATACAAATTGATTTCTTGGAACCTAACTCAACATCTCCGAGTACGGGTGATCCTGAACCTAAATATGAGGTACATTCTGAATCCTTTGTATTTGAACATAACCATGATACTGGTGCTAGTCCTCCTGAATAGAAATATGTGTTGCCCTCTCGAAGTAATAGAGGAGTACCACCCAAATGGTATTGTTCGGAATATGAATCAGCCCGATCTTGGTATCTAAATCAACACTTGTATAATATTATGATACCGAGAACAACTTCAGAAGCAAAAGGGAACAAAGACTGAAAGAGAGCCATGGATCTTGAAATGGAGGCTCTACAGAAGAATGGGACTTGGGAAATATGTCAACTTCCGCCTGGAAAAAAATAGTAGGGTGCAAATAGGTCCTTACCATTAAGTACAATGCAGATGGAAGTGTAGAGAGATACAAAGCCAGACTTGTCGCAAAAAGATACACCCAGACATACGGGTTGGACTATTCAGAGACTTTTTCACTAGTAGCCAAACTTGACACAATACAGGTGTTATTCTCCATAGCAGCAAACTTGGACTGGCCATTGCGTCAATATGATGTAAATAATATATTCCTCCATGGTGACCTAAAAGAAGAAGTGAATATGAGTGTGATGCCGGGATATGATGAAAAGTTCAGAGAAAATGAAGTATGCAAGCTTAAGAAGGCTTTGTATGGGCTAAAACAGTCTCCACATGCATGGTTTAGGCGATTCTCACTAGCAATGAAGAAATATGGATATCACCAGAGCAACTCAGATCATACCCTCTTCTTAAAGGGTAAGTGAACCAAAGTTACTTGCTTGATTATATATGTTGATGATATGATTATTACAGGGAATGATGATAGAGAAATGGATCAACTACAAAAGAATCTCTTTAAGGAATTTGATATGAAAGATCTTGGAGGGCTGAAGTACTTCCTTGGGATAGAAGTAATAAGGTCTAAGAAAGGCATATTCATATCCCAAAAGAAGTACATCTTAGATTTGTTAGCAAAAACTGGGATGATGGACTGTAAGCCAGTAGAGACTCCTGTAATTCCAAATCATGGGCTAAACATACACTCTGATCCAAAACAAACTGACAAAGAGCAATACCAAAGATTAGTGGGGAAATTGATTTATCTCTCTCACACGAGATAGATATAGCCTATGCTGTAAGTCTGATAAGCCAATTCATGCACAATCCAAAGAAATCTCACATGAATGCCGCTCTCAGAATAATTCGATATCTGAAGGGAGAGAAAAAGGAATTTTATTTAAAAAAAACTGATTGGGCAGGTGACTTATCAGATAGAAGATCAACATCAAGATACTTCACATTTGTGGGGGGAAATCTAGTGACCTGGAGAAGTAAGAAACAAAAGGTGGTGGCCCTTTCCAGTGCAAAAGCATAATTCAGGGGAATTGCAAAGGGACTAACTGAACTTCTATGGATACAAAAACTCATCATCGAGATAGGTTTTCCACCTACCGAGGAAATTCCATTGAGATGTGATAATAAGGCCACAATCAATATCTCAGAAAATCCAGTCCAACATGACAGAACAAAGCACATGGAGATAGATCGTTATTTCATCAAAGAAAAATTAGACAGTGGGATTATAACATTACTATATGTTAAATATGAGGATCAAATGGCAGACATCCTCATAAAAGCGGTCACATGAAGAGTTTTTTGAAGCCATCTGGACAAGTTAGACATGTGTAAAACCCACATACCAACTTAAGGGGGAGTGTTGAATAATCAGAGGAACATGCTAGGGAGAAAATCATCTAGGGAGAGAATCATGCAATTATGTAATCATATAATTAAGAAAATTATATTTCTTACCTTAGATAGATTTTTTATACAACTATAAAATAGAATTATGTATACTAATAATATAACAGAGAAAAAAAGTTCTTCTTCTATTCCTACAATACATATTCATTATTAGTGTTGAGACCAACCAAAGGATGTTAAATATCTATATTCTTCATTAAAGTAAAAAAAAATACATAATAAGAAATATTGAAAATAATAAAAAAATACACTAAAATAAAGGAGAAAAAAAAGATAACGAAAAAAAATTAAATATTCATAATACTTTAATCCCTAATTTTGGTTTATTGATTCTCAAAAATATCTACTACATCTAAATATGTTATGTCTATAAGGTCATTGAAGCCATTATCTATAAATGCAAAATTTACCTCAATATCATCATTTGAATAAGTAAAATTTTTCTCCAAATTTTTCCCTTCGTTTTTTTATTGAGGCTTAGTAAAGTTTAATAAGATGCTCAAACGTATAAAATATACATAACTAGTGTCCTTTCATACCATATTTGTAACATAATTTTTCTGTAATTTTTGAAGGATTATTTTGATTACTCTTGTTTTTTCCTTTTTCTTCATGATTATTTTACTTATGGTAGTGAGAATTATTATCACCATGATAATGATAATTATTACATCCACGCCAATGACCACGGTTATGACTACAGCTTCGACTATGTGTATTATTATATATTGCTACATTCACTTCAAGTAACGTAACAGTACTAGTGAGACGAGATTCATAATTTTCATTAATATCTCATTATTTTGTTTAGCTACAAGTAAATATGAGATCAATTTTAAATACTTTTTAAAATTTTTTTCATGATGTTGTTGCAAAAGCACATTTGAAGCATAAAAAAGTTGAAAATGTTTTTCCTAATAAGTCATCATATGCAATATTTTCTCCATATAATTTTAATTAAGAACTTATTTTGAAAATAACAAAATTGTAATTATTCGCTGATTTAAAATCTTGAAAATATAGGTTCATCGTATCATAATGAGCATTTAGTAATATTACCATTTTTTGTTGATCATATCTTTCTTTTAGACCATTTCACAACTTAAGTCGGTCTTTTATTGTCAAATATTCTGCTTTTAGTCTTTCATGTAGAAGACGATGAAAAAAAATTATTGCTTTTGACTTATCTTAAATAGATGTTTCTTATTGTGCTATGATTATATTTCTAAGATTCTTCGTATCATGATGAATTTCAGCATCAAAAATAAATAATTGTTACGTATTATATTAAGGGTTGCAAATTCAAGTTTAGTTAAATTTGACATGATAAAAATTAATATAAAATAATAATAATAATTAGAAATAAAATTTTAATAAACAAAAAATATATTATAATATAATAAAGTTTAAATATAATTAGAATATATATATTTTAACAATATTTTTAAGTAAATAAGTGAATAGAATTAAAGAACATTAATTACAACTTAAATATTTAAAATTATAATTATAATAGGAGTTGTTATAAATGACATTATTTCTTTTAATAGAATTTATAATAGGATTATAATGTTTTAGTTTTATACTATTGATATTTATATAATAAATTACATATTAATAAAACTATTATACTAATAGCAACATATAAAAAATTAAAATATTAGTTATCTAATGTATACAACTTGAATTATATATTAGTTAATAAAAAAAATATTGTTAAAAAATAGAAACTAATTAAAGAAAAAAAATTAAAATATATACATATAATAACATAATAATAATATTTTAACAATAACAAATAAAAATATTAAAATTAAAAATATTATTAACAAACAATTAAAAATATATAAATTAATTAGTTTTATTTAGTAACAAAATAAAACCTACTAATTAATTTTTTTATATCTTGATTTGTTGTCAATTTTGTTAATTGTAAATTTTTTTTAAATATTAATATCACGGTAAATTATTATAATATATATATAAATTATATATAATTAGAGACTTGTATATACATATAATATAACAAAATATATAAAATAAAATAAAATAATCTCAAACAAAATAATAATATTATACTTGAAATAAATTTGGACAATTAAATATGTGATTATTTAAGAGTCATGGAACTCTATTAAAAATATTTATAAGATTATAAAAACATATAAGTAAATTAATAAAATTCTCATTCTTCTAATTCATTGACCGAAATCAATTATATCCTTTTTTTTCAAGAAAACGTTTTCTTTAATTTTAATATATTGACAAAAAATAATTTTAATCAAATTAACTATTTTTAAAGAAAATAATTATTTTTAATTTATTACTATAAATAATAATAATAATAATAATAATAATAATAATAATAATAATAATAATTGTTAAAAAAATTAATTACCAATATTTTTTGTGATTTAAAATTGGATTATTATCATTATGTAAGTTAAATTAGTATAAAATCAGATACAGGAAACTCTTTTATAATAGCAACAACAGTTTCTTGATATAATAGCACTTGAAAATTTTCAGCCCTCTATGCATTACAAAAACAATTATTACTTAGATCAGAATTCTACTCATTTATTTGATGCTAAGATTTTATCCATCCTAGAAATATTTCTCGTCAGCCCAAGAATAGTGTCTCCGGTGACCGACCGGCAGGCCAGCAGTGGCTTTTTCCCGTTGCTCCTGAATCAGGAAATAAAATGCAAGGTAATATATATAACATTAAGCACTGCATAATTACAACTGCACATTGTGAGCACTCAACGTAAAAGATGAGGTGAAAATATTAATATTAATGAAATTTAAATGAACCATATTAAAATTAATATCTTTTATTGCTAATAAACTTCTATCGATCTGTATTTAAATGTCCATAAGAGTACATCAATCAAATCATATAGGTAAGCTACTATAGCTTACCCATTAAAACGTCTTGGAGGAGTTTCTATTATTATCGTATTTTCAGACTATACAATCAATCTGCTTCTAAATCCATAAAGAAACAAAGAAAGCTATTTGGGTTTATACACACACTCATATAAGAAAGTTAAAAAAAAAAAAGGATCATACCCCTTTGATGGGCTCAATTTAGCAACCCAGTTCTTGGCCCTTTCCTTTCTTTCATCAAGAACTATGCTCATGTTCTGCGTAGCTGCTCCCATCAGGAACAGTTTATAAAATAGGACATATTAATAACTGGTGTTAATAAGCAGAAACATATGTTGTACATGCATTTAAAGGAAATAAAGAGATTAAAGAAGAAGAAGAAGAAGAAGAAAGGGTGAGAAGAGATGATGACAGAAGCATAGAGAGCACAAAGGAGTGAGATGCATAATCCAGTAATTGCATATCATCATCTGTGCTCTCTATCTTCTGTCAACAACATCACCATAAGTGCCCTCCTCTATCCTTTGCTGCAGTAGTACACTGCACTAGAGCTATATTCATCATAAAAGAAAGCTAGTATTGTTTCTTTAAAAGGAAAAAAAACAACAGTTGAAAGGACAGACACCGAAGAGAGAGAGGTGTGAGAAATGACCTATAAGAGTGTTCCCGTACCCTCTATTTATAGGAAGAAAATTAAAGGGTCCTTCTCTAAAGGACTGATAAGGGGTACTTCTACACTGCCTGTCCTATGTACTACTCTTTGAAATAGCCTCTAAATAGATTAAACTTTGACAGGACACCCATTACAACCCTCCTAACATCCTTCAAATTGTACTTGACATTAACCATGCACACCATACCATATACATACATACATACATACATACATTTAACACCAAATTAATTGAAAAACATGAAGAAATATATGAGATGTGATGATTCATATATATTTCAGCAGAGCTTGAAAAGCATAAAGAGCAGCTTTAAGTGGAATGGCATGTGCAATAGGATAAATTAAAAGTCATGCCATAGGTAAGATAATGATCCATAAGATGTTAAGGCTTATCGTCAATGGTGGGTGAGACCCACTACACAAAATAACAAAGAGATATATATACATATATATATATATATATGAAGCTTTCAAGTAATTCAATGAGACAACCTAAATGGGGACAACTTTGTCTTTAAATCGCGCATATAGACGTAAAAATGACATTGTCGACAGGGCCATCCCTTTAATTTTAAACCCCATCCCATCATACAAGAACACTGCCCCATGTGTATGGACAAACGATTCTGCTGCTTAATTCACACCACTATATATGAGAATTGCTTCTTCACGCAACCTCAAAAAATATTGAAGCCCAATTTACTCTTTTTCGTTTTTGTTTTAAAAAATTTCGTATTTTCAATCTTTGAAATTGATTAAATTATCAGTAAATAAATTATTTACTATTAATATTTACTTTAACCCTTTATTAGTATTTTTAGAAATATTTTTTTAAAAAATAAAATAAGATGGTATGAATTTAAGAGTATTTTTAATATTTAAGAAAAAAAAAATTATTATTTTAATGAGTCTGCTCAATATAAATTTAAATAGATGGATTTAATAAGAAATGGTTTTAAAAAATTATAAATATTTTTAGAAATATGAAGAATAATGAAATTAAATTTTTTTAAGAGAAAAAACCCCATAATTAATTGAAAAGAAAAAAAAAAAAAAAAAAAAAAAGAAGAAGAAGAGATGAAGTAGAGCAGAGTGGTCCATTAAGAAAGTGATGGCATGTGAGACTGTGAAGCCGATTCTTGATGTTTGTAATATGCCAGAAATCCATCTGCTCACTTAAATATATAATCATTATAAAAAAAATTTATTTAATTAAATTATAATAAAAATAATTAATAAAATATATTATCAATTATCTAATTATATTTTCAATTTTTTATAATAAAATATTCATCACACCTAATTTTACATTATTGGTGGTCCTACGAGGATATTTTATTTTATTTTATGTTTTTTAATATTAACATTATCTTTATTATAAAATATACCCTCCAAAAACAAATTTCATTTTTTTCTAATAATTAATTTTTTAAATTTAAATTTTCATACATCTGAAAAACAAATTTTATTTAAAATTGACCACTTATATATATTAATGGATATGTATTTCTATAACCTTTTACATGTTTTTTTTAATGAGTATTTTTAATTTAAAAAATATATTATTTAACTAAATTGATATTGTTTAGCAATTATTCATTCATATAATTAAACTTTAAATTGAAATGATATTAACTATTATATTTTTATTCATATTATTATTATAAAAAAAGTAAAAGATTTAAAAAAAAAAGAAATTTACTTATAATTAAATTTATATATATATATATATATAAAACCATAATTGGTAAAGACAAAAAAGGAGAAAAGCCAGTAAAAGAAGTGTGATCGTTTTCATGCTAAAAATGGGGCGGTGGTGTTGGATTCTCATATTTCAATTAATAGATTTGAGGACGTGTCACCTCCCCATACCATACCCATCCTTTCTTTCATTTTTTCCAATTTTACTCAAAATTCAAATAAAAT
>CAOGCB010455336.1:0-11213 GCA_948266635.1 Cnidoscolus chayamansa | reverse complement strand
CAAGAATTTTTGCTGTTAGGAAAACTTGTTCTCAATTGTAGAATGCTCTTTTCTTGATTTTGAATAAAGGAGATTTTTGCTTATATAGAGTTTCTGTGAAAAACTATCCGTTTGAGATTGATTTGACAGGTTGAGAAATAGTTTAAAAATGTAACTAGCCGTTATTTAATTTTGCAGCAATCATATCACTCTGAGTTGATTCTAGAACCAAGAAGTAGAACTTCTAAAACAAGAAATTAGAACTTCGGCTCAGAAGAGATGTTAGGTTCTACTTTCAACTCAGTGATATTTGTTTTTGTAAAAAGCTAAGCGTGAATTTTTAAAACAGATGGCAAACCTCAATTCTCTCAACATCTGTACATTGATCCTAATGTCTTTAATTGTCTTTATTCACCTTGATATGTCTTTAGTCTTGATTGTTTATTCTTCCTTAAAGTTCCTTTGAGTTTTATTATCATCAAAATACTCTTCAGCTTAAGGGGTTAACACGATTGATACAGAAGAACCAGAGGTTTGTTTGGTTTCATGCATGTGAAGAAAGTTTTCAAAAGTTAAAGAGGAAGTTGACCACAACACCAGTGTTAGATTTGCCGAAGACAGGTGAAGACTTTATTGTATATTGTGATGCGTCTAGAGTGGGATTAGGGTGTGTTCTAATGCAAAATGACAAATTCATATCATATGCATCAAGACAGCTGAAGAAGCATGAGAAGAACTACCTGACTCATGATCTGGAGATGGCTGCAGTGATATTTGCACTGAAGATGTGGAGACACTATTTATATAGGATTAGATGTGAGATCTTCACAGATCATAAAAGTCTCCAACATATTCTAACTCAAAAGGAGTTAAATATGAAACAGAGAAGATGGGTAGAACTGCTTAGTGATTACGACTATAGTATACGGTACCATCTGAGCAAAGTGAAAGTAGTAGCTGATGCCCTTAGTCGAAAATCATGTAGTAGTCATCCCATATCACTGCAATACGACGACTGGTGGGCACAGAGTGGTACAGACTAATCGACGAAGGGCTTCGAATGGAGATAGCAGAGAATGGTGCTTTAGTGGCACAGATGAAGGTAACTCCAATTGATGCAGAACCCCAAGATCGGCAACAATTCTTAGAAACCCTTGATCAATTTTGATCCAGAAAATGGAATTGAAATGATTTGTTCTTACACCTAAGAACACAACTCAAAAGAACTTAAAAGAGAAACTAGAAGAATTCCCTTTAAACCCAATCAAATTAAAGTGCTTAAAAACACAAGAAATAGAAATTGAAGTGGGTAGCAATTGAACAATCAATCCCAACCCAAAACAACACCTTATGCATAAAGTTAAAAGAAAACTAAGAAAACTCTCTTTTAATCAAAGAGACTCTCAGATTTTATTCAATGTATTCAATGTGTTCCATCAAGAAGATACAACACCTATTTATAGTGATGGTTAAGGACTACAATATAAATAATAATTTTAATTGCTATCAAGTCCCTAAACATATGTAGATGGAATATTGGTGATGATGAGTTCTTCAAAATTTCTGGACTCTTCAAATCTGAATCTTCTTTGGATAAAATCTTCTGGATAAAATTTTCAGATTTTGAACTCTTCTTCTTCCAATTTCTTACCTTCTTGGATAAAGATATAGAATCTGATTACATAATTCAAAAATATACTCCAACCCAAAACAAACTTAAATAAAAAAACAAACTAATCTAAATGAACAAATACAAAGTTTCAACAAGTCCAACTCATCCAAATCAAGAAGGAAAAATCAGAAACCTTAAAACAAGCCCAAAACTCACAAATAAGCCCAAAAATTCAAGCTAACTATGCTAAAACTCAAAACAAGTCTAAAACTCAAAATATAAGACCAATTTTGGAATGCCCTCTTGTGGATGGGACACCGAATTTGTATCATTTCCCCTCACCCCAAAAGGATTCGTCCTCGAATCTGAACCTTATCACGAATTTGAACTTTCTCCAAGATCTCCTCAACTAGTAATTGAAACTTTTTAGTCTACTCTAGATTACTCCTATGTGTTGGTCGTGTAGAAATTGTAGCCTCGAGAATGAAATCTAAGTCTTCATAATCTTGTAAAACATCAACCACAACACTAGAAATAGATCGGTCATTATCATTAGAAGAAAAGGAAGATTCCTCGTACATTAGTACAATCATTAGCTTATAAGAAAAATAAACCTCTCTCACTTCTCTCGATCTTACAGAGAAACTCACTTTCTTACCTTCTTTTTCTTCCAAGGCCAAACTGCTCTCACTCTCTTTTTCTTTTAATTTCTTTTTGTTACACTCTTCTTTTCGCTCATTTTTTTTCTTGCTCTTGCTTTTTCCCACCAACCTCTTTCTTCATAAACTTCTTATTTGATTTTTCAAGTTGGATTTGATCTTTCATTTCTTCTTCAGGTGACAAAAATGGCAAAATGAAATTCCTTTTGATAGGAAATCTCTTCTATAACTATAGCACATAACATAGGTTCACTATTTATTGCATCGTTTGCTTTTTCATCAGTGACCTTGATATTCCCATGTTCATGCTCAACACCATCATTGACGCTCTCTACTGCTACTTCTTCAGTTGAATAGTCTTCCTCATTGTCGGTGTGCTTCTCATCAACATTAGGTTAATGTGGTGGAATCTTTTCCTCCATCTGCCTTACTTGTCTCTTCAAGGCTTTCACAAACGCATCGCACTCCATAAACACTCTTTTGCCCTACACAAGGCTTTGCAATTGGTTATGAAAATTTCGGTAATAGTTGTTGGGAACAAACCTCTTCCTTATTGCAGCCTTCATTTCAACCCAAGTAGAAATAGGAAGTTCTCCATTTCGTCTTCTACTTGTAATGAATCGATCCTACCATACTATGGCATATTCTCTAAATTTCACAACTGCTAGCTTTATCTTCTTCTCTTCTAAATAGTTGTGACACTCAAAGATAAGCTCCACCTTTCGCTCCCACTCTAAATAGGTATTTGGATCATTCTTGCCTAGAAATGTTAGAATTCTCATTTTAATAGTCCTAATATTTCTATCAAGGTCAAGTCTGCCTCCATCAAAGTTGTACCTTTGATTGACCATAGTAGCTTTGTCATTAGAATCATCCTCCATTTCATCTTCATATAGGGGCATCCTCCTTGCCTTTTGGAATATTTTGAGTAGCCTCTCCATGCATAAAGTTAATTTCCCTTTGTTGCTTCTCCAACTTCTCATTCATATTGCCAAGAACCTGTTGCATTCTTTCAAATTGTTATCGTAATGTTTTAAGAATGAACTCTTGGTCTTTTGAGTTACTAGTACTCTCTTGTGTCTCTATTACGAAGAACCTAAAATTTCTTACGCGAAAGAAAATAACTATTGCAACCTCACAACACTCCCTCTCGTGTTTCACTCTTTAATTAATTGCTCTCGTGTTTCACTCTTTAATTAATTGCTCTCGTGTTTCACTCTTTAATTAATTGCTCTCGTGTTTCACTCAAAATAGGTTTTTCCCTCTTTCAAGCTTACACACACTTACCTTTTACCACTCAAACTCTCTTTTTGGCTTTATGCTAAAAGGTTTAGTTCGATCAGCAATCAATGTGTCAAAATTTACTCAAGTTCAATTTAGAATTCATAAAGAGCTCCTAGTAATAAAAGATTGGCATACAAGACTAGAAGCAAATAGGACTCCAGCAAAACAAATTATTAATACACACTTAAAGGAAAAGAAAGGGTATATTTGATTTTTTTAATTAGGCAGCAGCGAAAAATAAATTGATGCCTAAATATGTAAAAAGATGCAATCTAGTATAACAAAAAAAACAGAGAACTTAAGATGTAAAAAAATCACGAATAAGGAAATTATGTGCGAAACTTTTAATTCCCTATCAAAATAAAAAAATTATCACTCCAAACACTCAAACAATAGAGAAAATTGGTTTTGAAGGAATCCAAACTCAATTGATGTGATTCGAACCCAAACAGCCCCAATTACAATATTAAAAAATAATGAATTCAATTTGTAAAGAGAAACAAGCTATATTGCAAATCTGGAATTTTTTTTGGACAACGTTTTTTTTAAATATATCCAAGCCCGATTTGTGGAAGCACAGAATAAGCAAACAAAAGGCTTTTGATGACCAAACCTGAATTTTTATTTAGAACAACCTAAGAACAAGATGAAGATTAACAAAAATTATATAAATAACATAAATAAGAAGGATAGATAATTACTTGGTGATCCAAAGCTCTGATACCAAATGATTCGGAACCACAAGATCGACAACAATTCTTAGAACCCCTTGATCAATTTTGATCCAGAAAATGAAATTGAAATTATTTGTTTTCACACCTAAGAACATAATCCAAAAGAACTTAAAAGAGAAACTAGAAGAATTCCTCTTAAAATCCAATCGAATTAAAGTGCTAAAAAAACATAAGAAATAGGAATTGAAGTGAGTAGCAATTGAACAATCAATCCCAACCCAAACAACACCTTATGCATAAAGTTAAAAGAAAGTTAAGAAAACTCTCTTTTAATCAAAGAAACTCTCAGATTTTATTCAATGTATTCAATATGTTCCATCAAGAAGGCAACGCCTATTTATTGCAAGGGTTAAGGACTACAATGTAAATAAATAATTTTAATTGCTATCAAGTCCCTAAATGTATGTAGATGGAATATTGGTGATGATGAGTTCTTCAAAATTTCTAGAATCTTCAAATCCAAATCTTCTCTAGATAAGATTTTCAAATTTTGAACTCTTTTTCTTCCAATATCCTTCGTTCTTGGATAAAGATGCAGAATCTGTTTACATAATTCAAAAATATTTTCCAACCCAAAACAAACTTAAATAAAAAAAAATAAACTAATCTAAATGAACAAATCCAAAGTTGGTTTCAACAAGTCCAACTCATCCAAATCAAGAAGGAAAAATCAGCAACATCAAAACAAGCTCAAAACTAAAAAAATAAGCCTAAAAATTCAAGCTAACTAAACTAAAACTCAAAACAAGTCTCAAACTTAAAATATAAGCCTAATTTCGGAATGCGCTCTTATGCATGGGACAACAAATTTGTATCACCAATGTTTCTTGAGCAGGTGGCTAAGAAGCAGCATAAAGACTCAAAGTTGTTCAGAATTGCAAGATCAATATAGAATGACGAGAATAATAAGTTTAGGTTTGACAGCCAAGGTATACTCCGATTTGGAAATAAATTATGTGTGCCAGATGATGTTGCATTAAAGGGAAACATTATGAGTGAAGCACATGATGCTCGATAAAGTGTTCACCCAAGGGTCATAAAAATGTATCAAGATTTAAAGAAAGTATGTTTGTGGCCTACAATGAAGAGGGAGATCGCCATGTTTGTATCATTATGTGAGGTGTGCAAAAGGGTTAAGTTTGAGCATTAAAAGCCAGCAGGGATGGTGAACCTAATACCGATCCAGCGTGAAAGTGGGAGCACATCTCTATGGATTTTATTATTAGAATATCGACTAGTTCCAACAGATGTGACTCTATATGGGTAATAGTTGACAGACTCACAAAGTCGGTGCACTTTTTACTAGTAAGAACTTGGTACTCTATAGACAAATTGACACAAATCTATATGGAGGAGATCATTAGATAGCACGGTGCACCTATATCTATAGTATCTAACAGAGGACCCCAGTTTACCTCACGGTTCTGGAGAAGTCTGTAGAATGCTTGGAACACGGCTAGATTTTAGCACAGCCTTTCATCTTTAGGCAGATGGACAATCCGAGAGAACCATTCAAACTATAAAGGATATGCTTTGAATGTGTGTGCTAGATTTTGGAGGTTCTTGGAAGCAACATCTACCGTTGGTGGAATTTTCTTACAACATCTACCATTCAAGCATAGGAATGGCTCCGTATGAGGCTTTGTATGGAAGGAAATGCAAATCTCCTATATGTCGGGAAGAAGTTAGAGAACGTACATTGGATGGACTCGAAATTATGGAAGTCACCAATAGGGTGATTCCCATAATTAGGAAAAGACTGAGGACCACCGTCAGCAGGCAGAAAAGTTATACTGATATCAGACAGAAGCATATAGTGCTCCAGGAGGGGGATATGGTATTACTAAGGGGTGGTTCATTTTGAAAGGAAGGGTAAGTTTGCCCTTAGGTACATCGGAGCCTATGAAATAGTACAAAAATTGAGTGATGTCACCTACAAGCTAGATTTACATTCTTCCATGGAGAATTCATCCCGTTTTTCATGTGTTTATGCTGAGAAAATATGTGTCAGATCCTAACAAGGTTCTTAAAGAGCTAGAGTTTGAGATTGCAGAGAATCTCACATATGTAAAGCAATTTGTCAGAATTCTAGACACAACAGATCAAGAAACTATGGAATAAGGAGATACCTATAGTAAAGTATTATGGAACCACCATAATGTAGAAGAATGTACCTGGGAACCAAGAAATCTATGGTTCAGCAGTACCCCCACCTGTTTCACCACTGAAAGCTAAAGTAGAAAGTACTTCCCCTATTGTGTAATGAAAACTATGAAAATACATTATGTTATGTATATGCAATGATGTTATGTTCTATGTTACGTGCTATGTATGTTTCATGTATATGTTATATGTATGTTGAACATTTGAGGATGAATTTTCCTAAAAGGGGGACGTATGTAACACCCGACATATTTCCAACATTAGATTCTAAATTTTCGATCGGAATATCCGTGAAATATTCAAAAATCGAGTCGAAATAGTGTTTGGAGATCAAAATGTAAAGTTACTGAAGTTAAAGGACTAAAATGTAAAATATAATGACTAAAATGAAAAGAAGAAAAAGTTGAGGGACTAAAGTGAAGTTTAGCTAGGGTTAACCTGAAAAGTCAGGTTCGGCCGCTGAACTCAAAGGTTCGGCCGCTGAACTCAAAGGTTCAGCCACCAAACCCATGTTTGCAACCTCCACTATAAATAGTGGAGGAACCTGGCCAAGGAGAAGATTTTGGTCAATTTCACTTCTCTCTTCCCTCTCAACCACACGAAGTGTAAGTCCAGTAAACCTAGCTGAATCAAAACAAGAAACCAAGTGGAAAAAAGTGGAAAAGGAAGAAGTTTGAGGGAAGCAAAAGAACTTAAAGAGGAGGTTGAATCCAAAACCTCCAGCAAGTTTAAGTCACAAATCAGGTTAGTTAAATATTCTAAATGATGAATTCACAAAAGAAATATAGCATGCAAACAAAAAATTAGGCTAAAGTGAAGAATTGGATGAAAACAAAAAATGACCAAATGATGAATGATGCAAGAAAGTATGCACGTTTGAATGAGTTTAATGACATTAGAAACATGTTAGTAATGTTAGATTTGATTGCATGTTAAGAATGGTAGAAAAATCAAAAGTTTAGGAAGTTGATGGAAAAATGCATGAATTTGATGAAATGATGATGCATGTTATAAAATATTGTTAGCTAAGCGATTGATGATGAATATGAATGATTAAAATGATAATTGAGTTGAGTTGCAAGATTCGAGCATGTTAAACATGTAATAACATAGGTTTTGGTCATTACCAAAAGTCAGGTTCGGCGACCTAAAGGGGGTTTAGACTGTCGAAACTAGAAGTAGCTTAATAGAATAAGGGAAAAACCCAGTTTCGACAGCCGGATGTGGGACTTTTGGCTATCGAAAGTGAGGGGAAAGGAAAGTTGTGGCAATCGAACCTTCTGCTGAAACAGGGACTTTCATCTCTGTGAGGGTGACTTTTGGCTGCCAAATCTGCTGTCGAAAGTCATAGGTCCAGCAATTTTTTACCTAAATTGCTATGATTAATTATGCTATGTTTATGTGATGTTCTATGGGGATTTAAGGAATGTTTTAAGTATGTTTTTAAGTTTATCTTGAGTCTCTAATCCAAAGTCCGGAATACAGGATCAGACCCCAAAATTCAGGGACATACTAACCAGGAATTCGTCAGCACATCAGTTTCCAAGTGAGTGAATATAACTCTTTTATGATACAGAAAATTTAAATTAATGTTTTTAGCATGCGCATGCATCATAATGCCTAGGTTTCTACATTAGATGCATGATATATATTACACCATATTATTCATGATCTATGGATGGTAATGTTGAATAATCCAAAAGCCCACATATTTATGTTATGTCCCATAGAGAGATCCCTTGGAAATATCCTTTGGTATGTCTCTCGGAAGTAACACATTGAGACCTTAGGATTTTCCTTGGGATTATTATGTTATGTTATATATGGTAAGTTCATAACTGTCCAAAAGGAGATGTTGTGGCGCATATGAATATCTGAGGGAAGTAGTTAGCCCATAAGGTATTCGAGTAGACCTAAGAAGATGGCTTGCTAATTAGAACTACTCAGGGATTTCTAGTGACAATATTATCTTATGTGAATTGTTTGAAGGTAATGTATACACGAGCATGAAAATGATGTTTTATGTATGTTTTCTGTATCTTCTCGCTAGGTTATTCAAATAGCTTATCTCTTTTTATATCCTTTGCCCATCCCTTATCCCCACACTGTTTTTCACAAGTCATACATGAAGAACAGAAGATACAAGATAGAGTGTACGTGTTCTAAATGGTGATTATGTAATTTGCCTCTAGGATAATTAAAAGTTAACGAACATGTTTTTATAATCTCGTATATTACTTAAATGTTTATGTTATAATTTTTTATACTTATATTTATGTCCACCACGATAATGTATATAGGTATAATGTAAGATAGCGGTACTAGAAATTTAATCATTCCTTAAGTTAATGTTGTACCAAAATTCTTTAATATGTATGAGATTATTCTAATGTTTATGTTTATGCTATATTAATGTTAATATTTACGACTTGTTAAGATTTCGATTATTTTCAGATGATCGGAATTCTAACTCCAATAGTAATTCGGGAGAGTAGGCTATTATAATATATCAAGTGCGTTTGCACCAATGGTTGACAATATCATAAGCTTTCTCGTACCAGAATGAAACATGTTGATTACTCATGTTGATAGAAATGCCAAAAAATGTGAGGACCACTTTGTACCTATTGGATCTTAACTAGTGATTATATATTTTTGTCAACAAAAAAACCAAAATATTATTTATCTTAATGAATTTATTTAGTGTAAATTTAAATTAATTAATTTAATAAATTTTTAACATTAATAATTAAAAAAATATATTTTATTAAGAAAACCATATTTTCTTAAATGCAATTCTATAATTTATAATGTTAATATAAATAACAATAATACTTAATATTTTCAATGTGCGTAATAATTTTTCATATCAAAATTATATTAAATTATATTTATTTTTAAAAAATAATTTATAATAAAAATAATTTATAAGAAAATAACGTATTTTTATTATTAAATTTTAATATTAAAAAATAGAAGTTATTAATAAAAATTATGTGACGTTAACAATATTTTTTTATTTTAAAGATTGATTTTTATCTTAAAAATAAAGCATCGTTTAAAAAATTAATTAATATCAATAAAATAATTTCCTTTTAGTTAATTTATTAAATATTTATAATTATTATTATTGTTATTATTATTATTATTTAAAATTTGTTGATAAGAGTGTCATCATGTTAAGACCATGATGTATTTTGGTCTTTCTTCAAGCTCCATTCGCGAGCGCGACTTGCTATTTGATTCTTTTAGCTCGAGCTCTTGTCATCAGACCAGCTGGAACTTGAATTAGATCAAGAGTCTTTATAGCTTTGATGTTCACATCATATAAAGACTCTAGATCTAATTCAAGTTCCAGTTGGTCTGGTGACAAGAGCTCGAGCTAAAAGAATCAAATAGCAAGTCGCGCTCGCGAATGGAGCTTGAACAAAGGCCAAAATACATCATGGTCTCAGCAGGCAGAAAAGTTATAATGATGTCAGACAGAAACATATAGTGTTTCAGGAGGGGGATATGGTATTACTAAAAGTGTCTTTTATGAAAGGGGTGGTTCATTTTGCAAGGAAGGATAAGTTGGCCCTTAGGTACATCGGAGCCTATGAAATAGTACAAATTGAGTGATGTCACTTACAAACTAGATTTACATTCTTCCATGGAGAAGAGAACTCATCCCGTTTTCCATGTATCTATATGCTGAGAAAACACGTGTTAGCTCCTAACAAGGTTCTTAAAGAGCTAGAGTATGAGATTGCAAAGAATCTCACATATGTAGAGCAACCTGTCAGAATTCTAGACACAATAAATCAAGAAACTATGGAATAAAGAGATACCTATAGTCAAAGTACTATGGAACCACCATAATATAGAAGAATGTACCAAGGAACCAAGAAATCTATGGTTCACCAGTACCCCCACCTGTTTCACCACTGAAAGCTAAAGTAGAAAGTACTTCCCCTATTGTGTAATGAAAACTATGAAAATACATTATGTTATGTATATGCAACGATGTTATTTTCTATGTTACGTGTTATGTATGTTTCATGTATATATTCTATGTTATATGTATGTTGAAAATTTGAGGATGAATTTTCATAAAGGGGGAAGTATGTAAAACCCGACATATTTCCAACGTTGGATTCTAAATTTTTAATCGGAATATCTGTGAAATATTCAAAAATCAGGTCAGAATAGTGTTTAGAGATCAAAATGTAAAGTTACTGAAGTTAAAGGACTAAAATGTAAAATACAAGAACAAAATGAAAAGAAGAAAAAATTGAGGGACTAAAGTGAAGTTTAGCAAGGGTTAACCTAAAAAGTCAGGTTCGGCCGCTGAACTCAAAGGTTCGGCCGCTGAACTCAAAGGTTCGGCCGCTGAACTCAAAGGTTCGGCCGCTGAACTCAAAGGTTCAGCAACCAAACCCATGTTTGCAACCTCCACTATAAATAATGGAGGCAGCCGGCCAAGGAGAATATTTTGGCCAATTTCACTTCACTCTTCCCTCTCAATCACACAAAGTGTAAGTCCAGTAAACCTAGTTGAATCAAAACAAGAAACCAAATGGAAACAAGTGGAAGAGAAAGAAGTTTAAGGAAAGCAAAAGAGCTTAAAGAGGAGGTTGAATCCAAAACCTCCAACAAGTTTAAGTCACAAATCAGGTTAGTTAAATATTCTAAATGATGAATTCACAAAAGAAATATAGCATGCAAACAAAAAATTAGGGTAAAGTGAAGAATAGGATGAAAATGAAAAATGACCAAATGATGAATGATGCAAAAAAGTAT